>JBBPLF010000855.1:0-14548 GCA_038089615.1 Aureoboletus auriporus
TCTATGTATATACATGCACATATAACCTCTGGCATTTGGTTGGTGGCAGATGCGCCTATTGATGCTCTCATCGAATTCAAACCCATCGCATTGGCAAACTCCATTGCAGACATACAAGTACCCGATTCTCCTGATGTAGCTGATCCGGATTTTCAGCCTTTTATCGCTCAAGCATGGGCCTCCTTCCAAGCTATGAAGTAAGGTCAGCAACGCGGGAAGTGCGTTCGTTTTGACGGCGTAGCTGTACCACCCAAGAAGCCTGCTACCAAACCAGATTCACGCTCTGCTACAGTCTCAGGGGAGCTAGAGTCTATCATCTCTCCTGAAGTGCTGGATGCTTGCGCTTCGGTCCCTGCGGGTTCCATTAGGCCATCCGACACCACCTCTTTCCTCCCGTGTACATGAGAAGAGCGCGGATCGCAGCAGATTTATACTTGCTTCCATGTCTTCGAGTAACATTTCCCCGCGCGTTCCTGTTGCTAACCAAAACACTTTCCCCCCTGGACAATACAGGTATTCCTTTCCTCTTGAGGATGATACCGCTCCAAAGCGTGTTCTCGATGCGGTGCTAGAGTCCACTGTTCCAATAGCAGTGAAAGACCTCTTTGTGATCGCTCCAGAGTTTAGGAAGCAATTCTGAGACCTGACTACTACCAAACGCATTTCCAATTCATCTTCATCTCATACTAATACTGTATAGGTGAACGAATTATCTGGTCGCGATCCAGGCAAGGTCGATCGTGAATTCGGCAATCGCGTGTTGCGCTCAGATGATGGTTTAATTGTCACGCATCACAGTCTACCCCTGCGCTGTCTTGATGGTCAGGTAGTAGGCACCAAACATACCCTCACTTGCATTCTGGACAGTGGTTCTGAGATTATTGCCATGCCCAAGCGGGTTTGGGAACAGCTTGGGAAACCTATCTGCTCTGATCACCATATGCATATGACATCCGCTAATACTAGTACTGATTTGACACTTGGTGTCCTGGAGAACTTATCCTTGTCCTTCAGGCCTGGAGAAGTCTCGCTTCAGGTACAAGTGGTTGATCGTGCTAATTTTGATTTACTCCTAGGCCATCCTTTTCATTGCCTTACAGTATGTCCGCAACCACTGAGGACTTCCCGGACGGCAGTCAAACCATCACCCTACGTGATCCCAATAACGGCAAAGAATTCAAGATGCTGACCTGCGCGTGGACTAATGGATGTCCGCATTACCGTCACGGTTTGCATTGACAACCACCAAAGCATTGTTGAACTGGGTTTTTAGGTCTTGATGATCTGCCTTCATGGTGGGGAGATTCCATTACATTTCCCGGTATGCAAGTATTTTTATCCAAATATCCTTTCCTGCGTTATCTTGTTGTGGAGCAGTCTTCGCCTTCGGAGACTGCTACGGATTCTTTGCAACCTGTTCCTTCCAATACGGTCTCCATTTCTTTGGTGACTCAAGCTTCTCTTCCTTCTTCGCATTCACTTTTTATGCTTTCTCCTATGCCTTCCCCCTCATATCCATTTCTCTCCTCTACTCAATCCATCCTTTCTCATACTAATCTTACCACATTGTGGTCAACTTACAAGTTTGATACCTCATGTCATTATTTCTGTATTCGCGATTCGTTCACGTATAAGCCTGTCGCCAAGAAGGTTTGCTCTGTTTCTGCTCTGGTTACAGAAGAGTTCCGCGTTGTGCGCAGCTTACCAGCTGAACCATTAAGCAGATTACCGCCTTTGCCTACTCACCCTCCCAATTTTATCCCAGGAATACGCTTTACCCAAGAGCGCGCAGATGTGCTCAACCTCCATCCCGCTCAATGACTTTGGCCAGATGAACTTAAACTCGTTCGCTGGCTAGTGCGTGTTCATGAGATGGCATTCGCTTGGGTCCCTACTGAGTGTGGGCGGCTCGACGAGCATTATTTTCCAGCAGTAAAGATTCCGACCGTACCTCATACTCCTTGGGTACTTCGCAACATCCCAGTCCCGCCTTCTATCCAGAAGGAGGCGATCCAAATCATCAAAGATCGCATTGCGTCGGGTGTCTATGAACCCTCCACCGCTGCATATCAATCCCGCTGGTTTTGTGTCCTCAAACAGGATGGCAAGACTTTCCGTCTTGTACACAACCTCCAACTGTTAACGCTGGGCGTTGGAACGTAGCACAGCGAACACTCGAAGTGGTTCAAAGACTTGTTGTGGGCGAAGCAAAGAAAAGAAGTGTCTCACTACCCAAGGCGCACACTTGGGACTCGTGGATGTGCTAAGTAACAACGCTGAATTGCGTAGAACTAGCTAGGGAATACAGGCGAAGATGAGTAGCTACTTATACTAGGCATGAGACTGCGCAATCCTGTGGGCGCAGTATGGGCTATGTGACTGCGCACTGCGTAAGGCGATGTGCGCAGTATAGGCTGTACCTAGAGTGGATAAGGGAACACGAGTCATCATATAAAGAGAATGATGATGAGGAGTGATGGTCCAAATAAGGAAAGGTGACTCAAAAGGTAAATTAAGCGTGACTCAACAAGTAAATGAAGCGTGACTCAACAAGTAAGTGAAGCGTGACTCAACGAATAAATGATCCTATGAAGGAGAAGAAGACAAGTGCCTAGCGAAGGTACTAGGGGAAATGATGAGTCCATAGACATAGGGAAAAGAGGGGTCATAAGGGAAAACTGTAACAGTACACAGCAACATAGCCCCTACTGCGCACACACTTTAGATGGCTGCGGTAGAAGGTGAAAATGTCAGGAAGGGAATAAGGATAAGGATGGAGAACAACCCAGGTGACGATTAAATGATATGTGAGAGTAGAGACTTATGGCTCTCTACACTAAGCAAAGGCTCTAGGAGAGACTATCAAGCCATAGACGTAGGGAAAAGATGGGTTATAGGGGAAAACTGTAACAGTTCTAGGGGAGTCATGTCGTGGGGTTCTGGGTTTGTCTGGGAGGGTCACTTCTCTGGTTGTCCAGTTTATTGTGGGGTTGGTTTCTTAGAGCTATGTTATTCCAAGAATCAGGTTTTCTTTTCTGCAATTGATGACAAGGAAATTTCTTTTCTCGTTCACTTCTCCAATTCAAATTGTAAGGGTGACTTTATGGCAGATTATCCCTCCAATTTTTGAGGATCTGTCCACATTATGTGCCTTCTTGGGTTTGTCTAGTTGGACCTGTTTGTATTCTTTCTTTTTCACTAGATCACGATCTATGAAGTCTCTGCTTGCTTTACAGTCTATGAGGGCAAACATGTCAACAATTTGATCATTTTCTTGTTCAAACAGTGAGATGGGGATTCACATAGATTCACTGTTTGGATCAGACAAGAATACTGGTGCTATTACTTCAGGATGGGAGAGTGTTGACCCTTCCCTCCTGTTTAAAAATCCTTCTTTGGGATTTCTTCTTCTTCGACCCGGGTTATGGCAACAGTTTCCAGCTTGTCGATCTTGTAGAGGATGTCGAGTGTGCATACAAGTTCCTCCTCAGTAACACCTTTCTCTTTAAGGGCATCCTGGTACTCTTTGAACTTGGTCTCTCTGACATGTTCATTCCTGGCAGGGTTCCTCTGTGGGCAAGGAGGGGCCCAGTTGTTGCTCTTTCCTTGTCCCTCTGGTTGTTTGTCTCAGGAGTGGTTCCTGGTGTGGCACCCTACTTGGTGGCATATGAAGCACTTCCGGTTCCTCATGTGTTCTGCCCTTTCTATGGGCGACAGTTTGGTGAAGTTGATGCGAACAGCATCGACATCCATGACGTTGGGGTCTCTGGTGGATCTTCCTTTGACCTGGAAGTCTACCTTTCATCCTTTTCACACGTCCTCTATCCTTTTGTTCTGAGCATGGAATACTCCAGAAAGTCTGAGCCATTCCAAGAGTTTGTCAGGGAGGGGATTGATGGAGAGGATTTTTCTGGAGATGTCTGGGTCCAATCCTTTTATGAGGTAGTTTATCTTTGTTAGTTCATCATCTATTCCTGCTATGGCCTTTGGCCTGGAAGGCAGTGATGTAGTTGGTGTATCCAGCATCACCCTTCCCTTGCTGTGTTAGCTTGTCCAGCTGGTCTCTTGCTTGGTTTTTGTAGTCGAAGGGGAAGAAGGTCTTCTCAAATAGTTCCATGAGTTTAGTGAAGGTGAGATTCTTCATTACGTTATTGGCAAGTTGGACATAGATTGATTCAGAGAAGGTGCTTCCTCGACCCTTGCTCATCTTTGCAAGAGTGGTTAGGACCTTGGCATTTTCATTGTAGAACTTTTGGTTCATGTTGAAGTAGGCGGTCATGGCCATCTTCCAACATATTGCATCCTTTGAGTCCCCAGAAAAGTCTGCAGGCAGTTCAGCTTTAAGTTCAATGTCTTTGTTTCCATGATCCAACATTTCTATGTCAGGATTTGGGTCTTCGGGTGGTGGGGGTGGCGGTTGTCTAGAATGGGTGGGTGGTGCGTCTTGGATCCTCCAGTCTTCAGTGGGGATTGGTGCTGGAAGAGTGAAGAGTGCAGACAATGTTTGGATATCGTCTGAGGATTCAGAAGGGGGATGTATGGTCTGTCCTCATCGTGATCCTTGTCCAGAAATGGTGGGCATATCTTTCTGTCAGGTGACAGAGATAGGGTTGAAGAGCTAGTTCTTTTGTTAACACTGGATGTCAGAACGTAGCACAGTGTACACTTGAAGTAGTATGAAGACTTGTTGTGGGCAAAGCAATAGAGTCTCACTATCCAATGTGCACACTTGGGGCTCATGGAGTGCTAAGTAACAATGCTGGATTGCGTAGAACTAGCTGGAGAATACAGGTTGAGATGGGTAGCTACTTATACTAACTATGTGCTGCATAATCCTATAAGTGTAATAAGAGCAGTGTTGCTGCTTACTGCATAAGGTGAAGTCTGCAGTATCATGGCTACATGATGGTAGTAATGGGGTACAAGGCATTGCATCAGAAAGGCAATGCTGAGGAGAGAAATGTAGTCTGCAGTGGTTCTGAGGCTCGAGGATCAAAGGACAAAATAAGAGTGTGGTTTCAAAGGGTTCCAAAGAGTTCCCTGTGGTTCCGGTTGAAGGTGAAAGAGTTAGGCAGGGAAATAAAGTGTAACATGGTTCTGAGGGGTTCTGAAGGGTTTCCTTGTGGTTCCGAAAGGTGAACATAATTGCTGTGGTTCCGAAGGATCCCGGAATAGAAGTGGAAAAACTAGAAAGGAGAAGAAGACAAGTGTCTGGTGAAAACATGAGGAGAAACAATGAGTCCATAAATGTAAGGGAAAGACAGATTGTAAGGGAAAACTGTAACAAAGGTGTTAAAACTGTAGGAACAGACATAACTCCAGTGAAGTCCAGAGTGGAGTCTTCAATGGGACTTGGCTTCAGCTTATGTATGTGCTGCACCCTTACTGAACCCGGAGGTCCTGGATTTGTCGGAGGATCAAAGGTCAGAGGTCAGAGGTCACGAGAACCATCAGAGGTTCAAGTGCAACAAAGGGTGGTGACGAGGATGGAGATCAGACAGAGACCAGAAGATCAGAGCAAGGAGAGGAATATAGTTCAATTCAATTCAATATTCGACTGAAGTTACAACTACAGTACAGTGGAGTTTATATATGGAGGGCGGAAGTGTTTCAGGGTGACAAATGGAGATAGGAGATGTAAGTAGGGTGACAGACAGAGACAAGGAACAAATGACAGAAATAAAATGGAGTGTGACAAGGGAAGAATATAAAAGTATAAATGGAAGTTCGGAGAACAGAGATACCCAAGTGCATGAGAATGCACCAGAGTTGTTGCAAAATAACCAGAGTTGTGTCACAGTGACCAGAGTTGGACTTGGAGGAAAACTGGGATATGACAGAAGAACTGAACCATGAGCTATCAAGCCCATGGTAGAATTCACCTTGGACATGTATCAAGCAGCTAGCTATGATGAACTGATTGTGAATCAGAGGATCTATCTCGAATGACAACAGCTTTGTCAAGCCAGGGAGTGAAGATCTACCAAAGCAAAAAAGTTTCAAAAACCTCCAATACCAAGGAAGAGAGTAGCATCATTTACTCAACCTATACAGGATTAAGATGATGGGTTAATGAGAGAGTTGTTTGGTTCAGACAATGAAGATGACACTGATGCATAGGATAAAAATAATGGGTTAACAAGAGAATTGTCTGATTTGGATGACAACAATGAAGAAGAAGAAGACAATGATGTGCAGGATCAAAATGACAGGTTGATGGGAGAGTTATTTGGTTCAGAAGATGAAGATGCTCACATGAATGGTTATAGCACTGAGAAAGAGGAGGATCAAATGGAGATAGTGAACAAGGACATTCAGATGAATGATCCTGATAATGAGGCAGAGGATGATAAAATGCCAGTATGTGAAGAGGATGAAGATTAGGAGGTAAAAGTGACAAATACAATATATTTTCCTGTGATGACAATGTACATACTGTGAACTTAAAGAAGTTCAGTCAAGTGCACCCCATGAACCATTGTTGGACTGTCTGAATTACTATAATGATTAGTGGTCAGTAGGGGGTTCACTAACTAATAGACAACTAGAGCATACTTGCTTAGTTAATATTATTGAATTAGAAAATACTGCTCAAGGTTTGGTCAAGTTTGGTCAAGTTTGGTCCTCAATATTCAAACAATCTAATATACAATCTTGTACAACAATTGGTACACATCTTACCTAGATCAAAGCCTACAGGAAAATCATTTTTGTAGAGTGATCCAGGCTGGCCTAGACAAACTATGAATTGATTACTGATATTACCCCAAACTGCATTATTATACAGGAAGAGAAGTTCAAATAGGTACTCTATTGCTTCGCCCACAACAAGTCTTCATACTACTTTGAGTGTACGCTGTGCTACATTCCGACACCCAGTGTAATAGTTGATATCATGGGATTTATATAGCAAAAGGGAGAGGAAGTTACTAAGCAAATAGAATGTGAAGGAACTTCAGAGAATGTTTGGTAATACACAGCAGGTAGATTGAAAGAGGAAAGGATGATGTCAAGTGGGCTATACAGCAAGACATGTGTCTGATAGGAACACATGGAGAGATAATCAGGATAACAAGGGAAAAGAAATAGGGATGAATCATAACAAGAAACTGCACGAGCCTTTGAAGCCTTGAAAGTGGACATTAAACAATTCTTACTCATATGGCCAGTGTGACTGCAAAACATGCATAGTTCATTGTCAAACCTGTGCTTTCATTCTTCTGCAATGAGCTTGCCATCTTTCCCTGGCTTCGAGGAAAGATCCAGCTTGGATGAGGAGGCCAAATTGGCAGTCCAGCCTTTGGACTCCTTGGGGTCCTTGTGACCACTGGAGTTAGAGGCAGAGCTGGAGGATGTGGAGGCAGAGGGTTTGTTGGACTTGTTGAACAACAGATTGGAGGGCTTCATTTGATGACTGATCTCTAACTTGTGTTCCCAGTAATGCACATCAATCTTTGTGCAAGAGTACAGAGATCAGAAAGGATGGAGGGCTTCCTGATCTGAGAGATCTCATTTTTGATGCCAAAAGGCACCTTCTCCATAATCACAGACTTGAGAAGTGATGTGGTTCAACTCAACCACATACTTGTTAATCCATTGACCATCTTTCATAGATAGATGGTCCAGTTGATGTTCTGCATCTCTGACCAGGTCATGTGGGCTGAAATTGGTATGGAGTTCAAGGACAAACTCCTTGTAGTCATCTATCCAGAGAGGACGGTCATCCAGCCCATCCATTTGGAGGAGATCAGGCTCAAACCATTCCAAAGTCATGCCCTTCAGATAAGACTGTGCAAAGGTAACTTTGATGCAGTCTGTTCTAAAGGCCTTAGGCCAGTCCTGGAAGTTGAGTTCATATTGGACCAAAAAGACCCAAGGTTTGTGGGGGGATCTGACCTGTCAAACTGATCTGGTTCTTGGACCTTGGTGTGTGGAGAGGAGTTGGAGGACTTCCAAGAGGAACAAGTGAGTTGCTGGGTTGCATTTGCAAGTTGGGTAAGCACATCCTGGGAAATGTATTCACTCTCAGAGTTGTCAGAAAAGAGGTCATTGGGGGGGTGATCTGAGTCATCATCTGATGGTTCATCTCCAGAGAGGTCTGGGTTATCCAGAGGTGGGTTGTTATTCACAGGAGTGTGGAATGTTGCTTTACGCTAACTCAAGTGGTGACTGGCAGACTTGTCATCACCACCTCCAAGCATAGTGAAGATGATTTTTGCTCTGGAGGATAGGGGACTCAGGTGGACCTTGAAAAATGGAGGGTGTGGGAACACATCACATGGAGAAACCACAGAAGTCTTCAATGACTTTGGGATCTTGGTGATTGTTACTAAACAAGAATAGAGGGTTATAACAAGGAGATATGGTGGGAAGGATACTCCAACGAGTTCTGATATGAGTATGGGAAGTCATGATGAGTGGATTCAAGCAAGTAGAGAGTCAAATATACTATTAGAGATAGGTCTGATGTCTGGAATGAATTCTGGAATGATGCAATCAGATGGGACTTGACTTCAGCTTACAGTATGTACTACACCCTTACTGAATCTGTGTGTCCTAAATTTGCAGAGGTCAGAGTTGTACAAAGATCCACAAAGGATTTTAAGTACCAGATGGTGATGTGAAGAGGGAAGGATCAGAGGGACTTGAAGTTGAGTCAGAGGATCAATGAGAAGTTACAGTAATTTGATTCGATTCAACTAAAGTACAAAAGGGTTGAACTATGGGTTTATATATGGAAGACAGAGAAGGATTAGTAATGGAGTTTACTAAGGGATTGGTAAATGGAATGGAGACCAGAGAAATACAGTGGCTCAAAAAACTGTCCCAATGTTTGCATGTTTTTCACTAAATGCAATGGTCCTCAATAACCCCTACTCCTTGCCCTAAACCATCAGTGGACGAAATGAAGTACCTACTCCTGGCTCTCTATTGATCTAAGATTCAAAGAATTCCAATGAAGGGTAATGGAATGGCAGCCATTCCAATGTGACAACTCGTTGGGACAATTTTTTGACTTTATACAAAATAGGGTATTTAGTACTTGGTATGACCTCCCTTGGTCTTGATAACTGCCTGAATCCTTCTAGGCATGCTTTCTATTCATTTCTGACACTCTTCCACAGAAATCTTCTCCCACTCCACCACCACTCTATCCCATAATTGATGAACCCTTATAGGACCCCTATCATACCTTGAAAGACATTTTTTGAGGTGATTCCAAGTATGTTCAATGGGGTTGAGGTCTGGGGACTGAGCAGGCCAGTCCAGAAGCTTGATATCTTACTCTTCAAACCAGATCTGGGCCCTTCTAGAGGTATGCTTGAGGTCATTATCCTACTGGAAGATAGTATCCTTTTTAGAAATCCCAGATTCCACTATGTTCTGCAATAGCCCTGCCTCCAAAATAGCCACATACTGTTCAGCATCCATTTTCCCTTCAACCTCACTCAAAATTCCCACTCCATTCTACCCTATGCAGCCTCAAACCATCAGTGATCCTCCTCCAAACTTGATTGTACCTTTGACCTCTCTAGAAGTTAGCCCCTCACCCTTTCTTTTCCACACATATTCCTGTCCATCTGACCCAATCCTATTGACCTTGGTCCCATCTGACCAGATGACCATTTTCCAGTCCTCCATAGTCCAATGCTGGTACTTGAAAGTAAAGGCCAACCTCCTCTTTCTATAGATAGCAGAGAGAAGAGGTTTTTTCTTCTTCACCATAGCCTTTAGAGAGGCCTCCTTGAGGGTATTCCTGGCTGTTTGTGAGCAGACAGGGGTGCTGATGATATAACTGATGAAATGAGTGACCTCAACTGCATTATTGGCCTTGCCAATAATGATTTGTTGGACAAGAGCACATTTGTTGATAGGAGAAAGTTTGGAAGGACATCCATCATGATGGTTTTCTTTCTCTGGCTGGCTTTCCTGAAGGACCCTAGCCACAGTAGACTTCCCTATGTCAGTTTGTGATGCAATATTTCAATAAGAAAGATCAAGGAAAGCAAGAAAGATGATGTTATCCCTTTAAGCAGCAGAAAGGCATTTCATGATGGTAATGAAGGAATTTATTCAGAATGGCAGGGTTTATATATGCTGTATCATGAATACTTACATAATGGTGACATGATACAATAATTACCTAAAGTATGTAATCATATTACAGCATTCCAGGGTCTAATATACATAATGTAAACTCAAAGTCAAAAAACTGTCCCAATGAGTTGTCATATTGGAATGGCTGCCATTCCATCACCCTTCATTGGAATTCTTTGTATCTTAGATCAATAGAAAGCCAGGAGTAGGTACTTCATTTCGTCCACTGATGGTTTAGGGCAAGGATTAGGGGTTATTGAGGACCATTGCATTTAGTGAAAAACATCCAAACATTGGGACAGTTTTTTGAGCCACTGTAACTTGCACATCAATGCAGATAATTTCCCAACATCATGGGGAACATTCCCCATTGTTTTCCTTCTTGCCTCCTGCCTTCCTCCCGATTCTAAGGCCACCACTCGCGATGTAGCTGAAGCCTACCGCACCATCCCCTTGCACCCGTCACAATGGCCCGCAGCCATCGTACGTATCTCACCTAGTCACGGCTGTATTGACACATGCACAGCCTTCGGAGCCACCCCTTCAGCAGGCAGCTACGGCCATGTAGCAGATGCTGCAGCCGAAATCTTCAGGTACCATGGCATCGGCCCACTAGACAAGTGGGTCAACGACCACATTTTCTTCCGCATCAAACGAGGGCACCTCGACACCTACAATCAGGCACGAGCCATCCAACATGCAAATTTTGGATGGTCTCCCCCAGTGTGCAATGGAAGCCACATCCGATTCCAAGGCAACGCCCTCCCCAATGGAACCATTGAAGAATCCAACGAGGATTTCGCCCACCCGATTATCAACCTATCCAGCAGTTCCCCCCAATCAGAACACGACGCAACCTTTACGTACGCACTATCGGACATTGACCTCATATCAAACAAGCTCGGCATCCCATGGGAAACATCCAAGGACCAGCCCTTCAACCATGCGACAACATACATTGGTTTCGTCTGGGACCTCCAGTCTCGAACAGTATTCCTTGCCCTAAACAAGGTCGAAAAGTATGTACAATCTATCTGCAATTGGAATTCCCGCAATATCCACGTCCTCGAGGACGTACAAAAACTATATGGTAAATTGCTACATACATCATCCCTTATCCCAGCTGGCCATGTGTACCTAACTGGCTTCGAACACATGCTCACCGTATGCTCAAAAAAGCCATTTATGCCGCACCGCCCTGACAAGGCCATCAAACATGACCTCGCATGGTGGCTCAACATGATAAGTACAGGCCTTGCTTCCCATCCCCTCATCTTTCCTCCACCAGTCATTGACCACTCCGCATTGTTACAATCCAGGTTGGCGCCCGGAATATTCATTTTTCATTCGACCTTCCCTTCACCTCTTCGCTCAACCTTACACCTTGCATTCAGAGGAAGAATGTAAACGCCTTGCATTCGGAGGAAGAATGTAGACGCCTAGGACAAGGGTCTACCCATCACATTCGCTTACACACCTCACCCGCCTTAACGCCTGACACACGCCCTGACGAACGTCCTGACAAACACCTGACGCACCGGTCAAGCCACATCCTGACAAACATCCTGACAAACACTTGTTGAGTCACGCCTGACGAACACCTGACGAACACTAGTCAAGTGAAGCCTGACGAACGCCTGACGAACACTTGTTGAGTCACGCTCACTCACATTGTTGAGTCACGCTACCCCTGATGAGTCATGCTCATCCCCTCCTCACTCTACGGACCATTCCCTTCTCGTCATCATATCTCCTGATGATGACTCGCACCTCCCGATCGTATCTAGATTACCCTGCATTGCCATATGCAGCACGCGCAGTCCCCACTGCCCTACGCAGCCCGGATAGCACGCATCACCGCGCTGCACGCATCACCTTGCGCAGCACGCATTGCCCCGCGCAGCACACATAGCTTACGCATTGCTTTACGCAGCACATACTGCGGCTACTGCCTTACGCAGCATCCCAGCCTAGTATAAGTAGTCTACTCTCTTCACTGGCATTTCCCCAGCCAGTTCTATGCACTTGGATGTACTTCTCTTCTCTAGTACTATCCTATGCAATCTCTGGTCTCCCGAAGTACTTGTGTGTGACAATACTTTGAGGTTTCTCGTCACACCCACGTCTGGAGCCACGTATCAAGTGCTCTCAGTTCATACAAAAGTGCTAGAGAGAGCGGTTATATCCTCAGCGTTATTTGTCCTATGATTCGTTTGCACGATCTCACGACGGCAAATCAACGAATCTAACACGCATATTCCGATGCTAGCTCTAGCGTCGGCATTGGAATCACAATCGGCCCCCTATGGCGAGCATGGAGGCTCATCCCAGGATGGCAAGTGCGAAGCAGCAAACACGACATCGCATGGGCTGAGGCGATCGGGTTTGAGTTCCTCCTTCACGCCCTTGCTCGCACCCTCCCTAGCCATCAGCATATTACAGCATATGGAGACAACACCAGCGTCGTCGAAAGCTGGCATGTCGGTCGCCACAGAAATGCCACCATCAACAACGTTTTTAAATGCATCCACTCCCTCATTGCTGACCCTTGCATACCCATTGATGGTGTCCTGGCAAAATTCATCCCCAGCGAGCACAACCCAGCAGACCCCCTCTCCCGCGGTATCCTCGGCCCCCCTCCACTCCTGCTCCCTCCTATCCCCATCCCTCAGCACCTTAAGGACCTCGTCATCAACTTTGACGCCCCCCTCTCCCCATTGGAAGTCCATGCAGTCCAACATGGACTCTACTCCCAACCTGCTGCTGCCATTGTCAACCGCATCCTACGGGAACAACAAGTCACCAGCCGAATTGCATCCCTACAGCAGCAACATGACGAACTCATCGCCCACGCCCTATGCGAATAACACAGCCCCCACTCACTTTAGTGGCCCACCCCCTTCCAATCCACAACTGGCTCCCGTGAAACCCTGTCCGTACAAACCCGGCCTCACCCCTCACCCATCATCCCTCCGCCCTCACTGCCTCGCACGCCAACGACTTCTCCTTTGGCGCCCGAGCCACACCCCACCACGTGCCAGTGCCTCCCTCAATGCCCCTTCTCTCACTGAAGAAGACCTTGACCGCACACTAAAAGTCATCGGCGCCTCATGGGCAGACTCCACCAAAGAATTGTATGGAACCGGTCTCCTTGTCTATCATGTATACTGTGATGTCCATAACCTGCCCGACTCCCAAAGAGCGCCAATCTCACCCACGCTCCTCTCCGCTTTCCTCGCCAGCTGCGCTGGCACAGCTTCAGGATCTACAATCGCCAACTATGCTGCAGCCATCCGTGCCTGGCACACCCTGCATGGACTGAACTGGGACATCAACGACATAGGATACCAGGCCATCCTCACCGGAGCAAACAAACTAGCTCCCCCCACGTCCAAACGTCACCAGCGCGCACCCTTCTCAATCCAGATCCTGGAAAAATTCCGCCTCTCTATGAACCTCAACCAGCCACGCGAAGCAGCTATATTCACTTGCATGGTATGCTCCTTTTTCTGCATCGCCCGCCTTGGCAAGTTCACTGTTGCATCCGTTGACGCATTCAACCCCACCAAACACATCTCCCACACAAACTTCTCGTTCACCTCGAACCACGAAGGGCTGCCCATTATGCGTTTCATCCTCCCAGTCACCAAAGCATCCCCAGGAGGCGAGGAAACCCACTGCGCACCCCACAAAGGCAACTCACTCACAGACCCAAAGGCCGCAATTGAGGCACACTTCCGCATCAACCCGGACAATCCATCAGCGCACCTCTTCTCATGGAAACACCCATCCGGATCCATGCGTCCACTATCCAGGAGAGAAGTCACAAAATGCATCGACAACATCACTCGCACCAGCCAAGAAATACCCAACCTAAACCTCAAAGGCCATAGCCTCCGCATAGGAGGCACACTACACTACCTCCTCATGGGTGTGCCCTTCGACATAGTCAAAACGATGGGCAGGTGGTCAAGCAATGCCTTCACCAGCTATCTCCGACACCATGCCCTAGTTCTCGCGCCATTTCTCCAAGATCACCCCGATCTTATGGAAAACCTACGACAATACATCCTCCCCCCAGTCAGGTAACTGAAAGTTAGTCCCAGCTCCTAATTCCAGGGTCCCGAGCCTGCGCTGCGATGCATCGCTCACTCCTAGTCACCAGGGTACACAGCGCGCTCTTCCCAACTGAATCGGGCCCAGCTTCGAGCCGGGAAAGCCTTCGGCTTTTCTCCCATCCACCACTCTCTCGTTCTCTCACCCATCTTGCACACTTCCAGATTCTTCTCTTCGACCATCATGCTACATAGCTGCAACGCATAGAGGGGAGAATTTTTGTCGAAAACATGTTGTGGGATTAGTAATCTACCGTACATTTTCCGAGTCCCGACTGGCAACCTGTTCGGAGATTCTCGGCCCTGCGCATGACCAATCTGCCAGGCTGTCCTTT
>JBBPLF010000856.1:0-14544 GCA_038089615.1 Aureoboletus auriporus
CTCCTCCTCCTCCTCCTCTGTTGCTGGCTTGTTGCATCATGGGACAATCACCACTGAGGGCATGGCCTGTGCCTTCGTCTTTGCCTGTGCCTTCTCCTTCTCCTCAGCCCTCCGTTTCCCCTCTGCCACTTTTTACTCTGCCTCAAACCTCGCCTCCATCGTGGCTTCCCACTGCATTGTGTAGCCACCCACCTCCTTAATCGCAGCCATGACATCGAGGGGCAGTGGCGGTACTGCCTGCAATGTATGGGCCTCAGCCATCACGAGTTTGAGTTCATGCTGGGTCTTCATTAGTGCAACTTGATGAGCGACGAATCACCACGCACCATCTTTCATGACCATGTGACCACCCACATATCCTGCTCCTCCTGGAGCTCCTCCTTGTCATCCAGACACGTCTTTGCCTCTGTCTGTTAACGCTGGGTGTCAGAACATAGCACGGTGAACACTCAAAGTAGTTTGGAGACTTGTTGTGGGCAAAGCAAAGAGAAGAAGTGTCTCACTACCCAATGCGCACACTTGGGGCTCGTGGATGTGCTAAGTAACAACGCTGGATTGCGTAGAACTAGCTGGGGAATACAAGCGAGGTCTGGTAACTACTTATACGATGGGCTAGACTGCACTGTCCTGTGTATGCAGTAATGGCTATGTTGCTGTGTACTGCATAAGGCAGGGTGCACAGTAGTAAGCTGTGTGGATGAGTAAGAGAAACATGAGTCACCACATAAGGAGAGTGATGACAAGGAGAGGTTGGTCTGTTACATAAGCAAATGTGGTTCCAAAGGATTCCCAAAGGAATTCCTGTGGTCCCGGTTGAAGATGAAGGGTTAGACAGTGAAACGTAATAGAACGTGGTTCCGAAGGAGATCTGAAGGAATTCCTGTGGTTCCGGTCAAAGATGAAAGAGCAAGTCAACTAGGCAAAGTATAGTGTGGTTCTGAGAGGTTCTAGTTTGGAACCAGAAGAACTAATTGGGGAAAGAAGATAAGTGTCTTGCAAAGACACAAGGAGAAACGATGAGTCCATAGACATAGGGAAAAGAGGGGTTATAAGGGAAAACCATAACACCGTCTCCATCGCATCATACACCTTCTTGACGCGTTCCCGTGCTAGCTCTTGCAGGGATGGGTTGGATTTGAGGGCCTTGTCGAGGAATTCTTGAAGATTGAGGGTGGACATGTTGTTGATGGTGGTGGTAGGGAAAGAAAGGGATGAATGTGGTGTGGCAACATCCCGCGACTTATATATGCAATCAACCACTTACCTCATTGGCAAACAATGGCGTGGGAGTTTTGCTTGCTTTGAATGCTTCCGCATGTTTGTGTTTGACACATGCCTTGTTTATTCCTGTCTTCCCACACTCACATGACTGACTGGGGACAGTCAGTAGCAAAGACCCCCTTGGATGTAGAGAGCCATAAGTCTCTACTCTTGTATATCATCTAATCGTCACCTGGGTCGTTCTCCATCCTTATCCTTATCCCTTTCCAAATGATATCCGCATAGTCTGTGTTCTGCATTCACACTCAGGTTCCATTGCTGGTAAGTCATTTTGTTCGCGTTGCATCTATGACTCCTTGTATCAAGTCGTACCACGTCCTGACAACTTGGATTACCTTATCAAGTACTTTATTCACATATTTAGTCGTCTCCATATCTTCGACAGGTATTGTGATGTATGTACCTTACTTGTTTCAGTCTAGGATATGCCCAGACTATAAAAGACTGTACTTAGGCAGTTGAAATTCATCTTTTTCATCCTTCCATCTATCATTTCCTTCAATTGTCAACTGTCTTAAGGGCTTCCGCACAAGTCCTCATCATCCTTATCGTTTTCTGCTTTCACATTCTTCACATTACACTGCGCATTCCACGGATCCATCACTGGCTTCATCTGTGTCTTCTCTGATTTTTTCTTACTTGTTCTGCTTGTCCCCTCAATTAGCAGCTACTCATCCTATAACTCCATTATCCATCTCATCAATATCCCTTTCTCCTCCTAATTCTCCTGTGTCAAACCCTCCTGTTGTCGTCATGGCAAATGTGAATGCTTTTCAGATGCCCCTTCGGGGAACCCAGAACACTCCCAAATTCGATGGGAAAACACAGTCTCAATTACCCCCTAACCTAGAAGACATTGAGTTTTTAGGAATGTAGGCTGCTCTTAACAAAGAACAGCAGATTAAGGCTGCTATCCAATATGCAGATTTAGATGAAGCCGAGGTTTGGGAAACCCTACCCAGTGCTCGTGCTAATCCGCCCGCATGGGCCGCATTTGTCACCGCAGTCAAGGATTTCTATCCTGGATGTGAAAGTGATAATTGCTACTGCCATGCTAACCTACAATATCTTATACAGGATTACAAAAAGAAATCTATGCATAGTCAAGATGAACTGGGAGAGTATCAGCGGAAGTTTACCAAAATCTCTGCTGTGCTCATTGCCAAGAACAAGCTATCCGAGACAGAATGCGATTCCATGTTTCTTGCGGGTTTTCTGCAAGATGTTGAGAACTGGATCTGTCATCAGTTGGCTATTGTCAAACTGGATATTCATCCTGATGACCCATACCCAATCACTGATATCATTGAAGCGGCTAAATTTCTTTTGACAGGATCAGCGTTGCGCAATGCGGTTCCGTCTGCAGCGCCATTTTTGACACCTTCACCGCAACATTACCCTCAGTTTCCTCAACAACATACTCCTGCTCCTCAATGACCAGTTTCGCAACAAGGGGGCAGGAATGTCAAGGCCGAGTTCACCAATACTGTACAGCAAGGAAGCAACCCAAAATGCACCTTCTGTGGTGATCCTACCCACTTTGTAAACAGTTGCCCTCATGTTGACGAGTATATTCACATGTCGCACACTATCCATGGAACTGATTGCAGGTTGTATGTATATGCCTGATGGTTCTCACATTTCTAGAGTGCCAGGTGCATGTTGTCTTAAGGATTGCTTGGATCGTTTGGGGGCAAGCACATCATCTGCTTCTTCATCTTCCATAACAGTTTCTACTAACACGAGCTCTTTGAGTTCGGTCAATACCTTTTCTAGGGATATACATGCACATATGACCTCCGGCATTTGGTTGGTGGCGGATGCACCTATTGATGCTCTTATCAAATTTGAACCTGTTGCATTGGCAAATTCCATTGCAGATGTACAAGTACCTAATTCTCCTGATGTAGCTCATCCAGATTTTCAGCCTTTTATCGCTCAAGCATGGGCCTCCTTCCAAGCTACAAAGGAAGGTCAGCAATGCAGGAAGTGCATTCGTTTTGATGGTGTAGCTGTACTGCCCAAGAAGCCTGCTACCAAATCAGATTTGCATTCTGCTACAGTCTCAGGGGAGTCAGAGTCTATCATCTCTCCTGAAGTGCTGGATGCTTGCACATTGGTCCCTGCAGGTTCCATTAGGCCTCCGACACCACCTCTTTCCTCCCATGTACATGAGAAAAGCATGGATTGCAGCAGATTTATACCTGCCTCCATGTCTTCGAGTAATATTTCTCCACGCATTCCAGTTGCTAACCAAAACACTTTCCCCCCCGGACAATACAGGTATTCCTTTCCTCTCGAGGACAATACCGCTCCAAAGCATGTCCTAGATGTAGTGCTGGAGTCCACTGTTCCAATAGCAGTGAAAGACCTCTTTGCGATCACTCCAGAGTTTAGGAAGCAATTCCATGACCTGACTACCACCAAACACATCTTCAATTCTTCTCCCTCTCATACTAATACTGTACAGGTAAACGAATTAGAATTATCTGGTTGTGATCCAGGCAAGGTCAATCATGAATTCGGTGATCACATGCTGTGCTCCGATGATGGTTTAATCATCGCATATCACAGTCTACCCCTTCACTGTCTTGGTGGCCAGGTAGTAGGCACCAAACATACCCTCACTTGCATTCTTGACAGCGGTTCCAAGATTATTGCCATGCCCAAGTGGGTTTGGGAACAGCTCAGGAAACCTATCCGCTCTGATCATCATATGCATATGATATCTGCCAACACCAGTACTGATTCGATGCTTGGTGTCCTGGAAAACTTATCCTTGTCCTTCAGGCCTGGAGAAGTCTCGCTTCAGGTGCAAGTAGTTGATCGTGCTAATTTTGATTTACTCCTAGGCCGTCCTTTTCATTGCCTTATGTCCACAACCACTGAGGACTTCCCGGACGGCAGTCAAACCATCACCTTACATGATCCCAATAACGGAAAAGAATTCAAGATGCCAACCCATGCATGGACTAATGGATGTCCACATTGCCGTCGCGGTTTGCATTGCAACAACCACCAAAGCATTGTCGAACTGGGTTTTTAGGTCTTGATGATCTGCCTTCATGGTGGGGAGATTCCATTACATTTCCTGGTATGCAAGCATTTTTATCCAAATATCCTTTCCTGCGCTATCTCATTGTGGAGCGGTTTTCGCCTTCAGAGACTGCTACGGCTTCTTTGCAACCCTTTACTTCCAATACTGTTTCCATTTCTTTGATCACTCAATTTTCCCTTACTCCTTTGCATTCACTTTTTATGCTTTCTCCTATGCCTTCCTCCTTGTATCAGTTCCTCTCCTCTCCTCAATCCATCCTTTCTCATACTAATCTTACTGCGTTGTGGTCAATTTATGAGTTTGATATCTCACGTCATTATTTCCGTATTTGTGTTGCATTCGTGTAAAAGCCTGTTGCCAAGAAGGTTTGCTCTGTTTCTGCTCCAGTTACAGAAGAGTTCCGCATTGTGCGCAGCTTACCAGCTGAACCATTAGGCAGATTACCACCTTTGCCTACTCACCCTCCCAATTTTATTCCAGGAATACGCTTTATCCAAGGGTGTGCAGATGCACTCGACCTCAATCCTGCTCAATGGCTTTGGCCAGATGAACTTAAACTTGTTCACTGGCTAGTGTGTGTGTTGAATGTGCTACATACTACAAGAGTAGGATATGCCTGAGGGAGGAAGTACTAGCTCACCAGTTAGGATAAATGTTGAGGTTGACAGCACGATGTGGTAACTGGACAAGTTGTTGTTAGAACTCAGATACTGAGCTCGAATGTATATACTACAGGTTCGCTTATGTACTTTTAGTATACTTGTTGAACAGTAATAGATATGTATTCAACACTCCCCCTTGCTAAGCAGCTACTCTGAGCACATAAGCAAAATACAGTACTATGACTGTGGCTTGTCGTAGAACTCAAGGCCTAATTGTTTTCGGCAGTGAGTGAGCACATCCAGACCAAGATTCTTGGTAAACATATCAGCAGGGTTTTTAGTACCCTCGATGTAAAAGATCTCGATGAGGCCTTCCTTGACATAGTCGCAGATGCCATGTCATCGAAGATTGATGTGTTTGAAGTGGCTTTCAGTGACCGGGTTTTCAGCCATGAATATGGAGCCTTGGTTGTCACCACAGATCGGAATAGGGGACATTGAATATCCCAGCTCTTCCATGATGGTTCGAATCCAAATGACTTGCTTGCTACAGTTTGATAGTGCAATGTATTCAGCTTCGGTGGATGAGTATGCCACACGAGATTGTTGGCGAGATTGCCAGCTGAAGATGCAGCCTGCTAGTTTAATAAACCAGCCTGTTTGCAAGTGTCTAGTGTTCGGATCTGATGTCCAATCAGAATCAGTGTAAGCGATTAAGCCAGCTGTTATGGTTTTCCCTTACGATCCATCTTTTCCCTATATCTATGGACTCATCATCTCTTCCCATGTCTTTGCAAGACACCTATCTTTGTTCCCTTACTAGCCTTCCTGGTTCAGAATCAGAATCCTCCAGAACCACAATCACAACTCTTTACCTTCAACCAGAACCACAGGGATCCTTTGGAACCTTTTGGAACCACAGGGATTTCTTTGGAACCCCTTAGAATCACATTGTCTTACATAACGGACCAATTCCTCCTCCTCATCACTCTCCTTATGTGATGACTCGTGACCCCTTTACTCATTCACATAGCCATGATACTGTGCACCACGCCTTGCGCAGTACACAGCAACATAGCCCTTGCTGCACACATAGGTTTGCGCAGTATCACAACTAGTATAAGTAGCTACCCGACTCAACCTGTATTCCCCAGCTAGTTCTATGCAATCCAGCATTGTTACTTAGCACATCCACAAGCCCCAAGTGTGTGCATTGGGTAGTGAGACTTTTATTCTCTTTGCTTCGCCCACAACAAGTCTTCAAACTACTTTGAGTGTTCGCTGTGCTACATTCTGACGTCCAGCATTAACAGGAAGTCCTGGAGGTAGCAGGCTCTCATGGCGAGTAAGAGCTCATCATGGCATGTCCTCAAAGGCAGGAGTGGGGAAACGGGTAGCAACTGGAGAGTTTCCTGAAATGTTGGAGGGAGTGGGGGCATGGGTATCGATCTTAGGGGAATCTGGAATTGAGATTGGAGTGGGAAAGTACATTTGCTCAGGAGAACGAGGCGGAGGAATCTGGAGAACGGGGGAAGGGGTCCTTTCGACAGACACAGGTATGTCCAGATGGGGGTCGAAGGGTATGGCACAGGGGGCATCTCCTACATAGACCCTGTACTCGTGGATACTCATTTTTGGGATTAAACCCAAACGTTGCAGGTTAAGGAAGTGACGAAGTGTGGAAATACTCACACTTCAGGTGGAAATCCTGAGATAGTAATTGAGAGTATATAAAGAGCCTCCAACTAGAGTGTCAAAGGTAGTGTAGTCAGGTAGAGGTGTGGAAGAGCTCAAGGTAGATGGCTCCAATGAGAAATCACTGTATAAGACACTATAGAAAAGGGGAAAGGATGACCAGAAGGGCCATCCTTATATATGTCTACAGTGGTGGCTGTACCTATGGTTTAGGCCATGTCAGATATAAATACTGACCAATGGCATGAAGGTGGCTATGGTATCTATAGTAAGAACCAATAGCATAAAAGACTTATCCGGAGTCTATAAAGACATCCAATGGCATAAGTCGCTCTTATCTATTACATCATCTGAAGCAATATAAAGCAATAATGAATAGCGTAAAGGCCTCAAAGTCATGTGTGATGACTAAGTAGTCTAGACCCTGTACATAAGCGAATATGTCAGCAGGTCTAGTCTCTGATTATGTACACAAGTAAATGTGTCATTCAATCAGGTGACTTGTTATGTGACAGGCCTAGAATCTTGGTTATGTAATATGAAATATTAAATGTGAATACCAAGATTCTCAACACTCATGATGTCAAAGAATGGCTCCACAATGGGTCGGAGCAGGTTCTCGTTGATGGGATCTACTAGGTGTCCAAATCCCTCCTCATAAAGGAGGTCAAGGATGAGGGAGCATGCTTCATCTACTCCGGTTTGCATAGTGGATATGAATTGTTCTGGAGAATCATGGGGAACAAGTTGGTGGGCAGCAAGACGGATGATTTGGTAAGTTCAAAAGAGGGAACACAAGTCTTTGGTTTTCTTGTCATAGTTGTAGCACAGGTCTAGTTCCATGTGTAGGGTGAGGGCTGGGGTAGTCAGGATGGAGGTGAAGAGGATTCTTCACAGACAAGGAGGGAGACAATTCGAGCAGATGTAGTAGGGGTAAGGTAGTTCGAGGTGGTTCCTTTGGGCCATGAGGGATTCATAGGTCCCTCTGGCTATGATACAGTTGCAATGGGTGATCGAAGAGGGGGATTGCTGGGTCATGATTTGTAGTGCCAGGGGCAGTTGCTGTACTTCCTGTTACAGAAGTATTGGTGTTCCAAGGGGTGAGATGGGGGAAGGTCATTGTGATAGAGGAAGAAGAATTTGTAGAAAGGGAGACCTGGTTGGAACTTTGTTAACATTGGGCATCGGAACGTAGCACAGCGAACACTCAAAATAGTTTGGAGACTTGTTGTGGGTGAAGCAAAGAGAAGAAGTGTCTCACTACCCAATGCGCACACTTGGGGCTCATGGTTGTGCTAAGTAACAACACTGGATTGCGTAGAACTAGCTGGGGAAATACAGGCAAAGTTTGGTAGTTACTTATATGAAGTGGGATGCTGCGCAATCCAATGCATGCAGTATGGGCTATGTGACTGCACACTGCATAAGGCGATGTGCGCAGTATAGGCTATGTATCAATGGATAAAGGAACACGAGTCATCATATAAGGAGAATGATGACGAGGAGGGATTTGGTCTGTTAGGTAAACAAAGGTAGTTCCGAAAGGTTCCGGTAGAAAAGAGAATCGACAATACTAAGTAAAGTGTGGTTCTGAGAGGTTCCGGTTTGGAACCAGAGAAGTGGGATGTGGTTCTGGTTCGGAACCAGGAAAGCTTACTGGAAAGAAGATAAGTGTTTTGCAAAGACGCGAGGGGAAACAATGAGTCCATAGACATAAGGAAAAGAGGGGTTATAAGGGAAAACCGTAACATTAACCCCTTCGTAATGTTGAAGCACCTGCTCAACGATCTGGTCCCTCGGTATCTCCCTCGTTGACCTCATAATTGGTGAAGTCGAGGTCGCCATCAAGGTCGCCATCATCTTGGTCGAGCTTGTTGTAAACTGGGCAATTGGCACGAATGTATCCATACTCGTCACATTCCCCACACCGTCTTCGGGGGCACCTAGCTTGAACGTGTCCTGGGGTGTGTTTATGGCACCAGGGGCAGGTGTACTTTCCGCAAAAGACATGTAGATGGTTTGGTTTTCCGCACTGGTGGCAGCGGAGCCGTTTCTTGGGGCACGTGGGGACATGGGAAGTGTCGGCGTTAATGGGGTCTCGAGAGGTTCCTACTCCATCCAGGGAGACTGATTTAACTCCACGAAAGGAATTAAGGAGAGGGCGGAGGGTGTTATCCAGTGTGTTCATAGTGGTCTGGGGAAGCCTTGGGGGTAACAGGCTCTCATGGTGACTAAGAGCTCCTCGTTGCATGTTCTCAGGGGCAGGAGTAGGGGAACAGGTTGTGACTGGAGAGTCTTCAGAAACATCAGAGGGAGTGGGGGCATGAGTGTCAATCTTTGGGGAGTCTGGAATGGAGATTGGAGCAGGAAAATAGGTCCTCTCTGGGGAGCGAGAAGGTGGAACTTGGAGAACAGGCGAGGGGGTTCTTTCCACTGTTACAGGTGTGTCTAGGTGGGGGTCAAAGGGTATGGCACAGGGGGCATCTCCTACATAGACCCTATATTCATGGACGCTCATGATTTCGAAGAAGGGTTCCACAATAGGTCGGAGCAGATTTTTGTTGATATGGTCCACTAAGTGTCCGAAACCTTCTTCATAGAGAAGGTCGAGGGTGAGGGAACATGCTTCGTTCACTCCGGTTTGCATGGTGGATACAAAGTGCTCAGGGGAGTCATGAGGGACGAGTTGTTGGGCTGCGAGGCGGATGATCTGGTACGTGCGGAAAAGGGAGCATAGGTCCTTGGTTTTCTTGTCATAGTTGTAGCGCAGGTCTAGTTCCATGTGCAGAGTGAGAGCAGGGGTGGTCAAGACAGAGGCAAAGAGGATCCTCCTCAGATGAGGGGGAAGACGATTGGAGCAGACATAGTAGGGATAGGATAGTTCCAGATGGGTTTTTTGTGCCATGAGGGATTCGTAGGTTCCCCTGGCCATGATGCAGTTGCGGTGGGTGTTCGAAGAGGAGGAATGTTGGGTCATGATTCATAGTGCCAGGGGCAGCCGCTGTATAGTCTGTTGCAGAAGTATTGGTGTTCAAGGGGATGAGATGGGGGAAGGTCGTTTCGATAGAGGAAGAAGAACTTGTGGAAGGGGAGACCTGGTTGGAATTCGAAGTTTCTCTTCCTGAGCATTTACTGGGGGAAGTCCTTAGGTCGAGCGGACTTATATCTGTCCAGGAGTGTTTGTGCATGTTGGAGGTTTCTCTCTGGTTCCCAAGTGTTCTCTGCTGTGGAGTATCCTTTCCAGGATACTAGGTACTGCCTTCTTCCTCGTGTTCCACGGTGTGAGAGGATGGAATCAATTTCGTACTCTTCTTCTCCGCCGATCAGTTTGGGCAGTGGGTCAGAGAAGTTGGTGCCATGTTCCGCAGTCTCTCGATAAGGGGATAGGAGAGAGGCGTGGAAGACATTGTGTATCTTCCAGGTGGGTGGTAGTTTGAGGCGGTACAACACAAGGGAGATAACCTGTGTGATTTCAAATGGTCCTTCCCGTTTAGGGGACAATTTCTTTGATAGGTATCGCAATCGAAGGTTTCTTCCCTCTAACTAGACTTTGTCACCGACTTCCCAGGGGCGGAACCTGGAAGAGGTTCATTCCTTCATGATCCGTTGGGTTTTTTCATGTGCAGCAAGGGCTTCCCATCGGGCTTCTTTTAATTCCGATAGGCATGTTTCCAAGGCAGGGAGGAACGTCTTTCCGATTGGAGGGTAGGAGCGGGGTTCGTATCCCAGGATGAGGGAGAAAGGGGATTTCATGGTGGAGGAGTGAATAGCGGAATTGTGGGAGAATTCCGCCATGATGAGTAGCTCCGCCCATTGTTCTGGGTGTCCATCGCAGAATATGCGTAAATAGGTTTCAAGTTCCTGGTTTACTCATTTGGTTTCTCCATCGGTTTGGGGGTGATATGCTGAGGAGAGCTTTAGATCGTATTTTAGGAGTCTGGCCAGTTCTCGTGCAAATGCAGATGCAAATTGAGGTCCTCTATCGGAAATGCAGTGATCATGGAGTCTGTAGTGTCGGAATATGTTTGTGAAAAATAGTTGGGTGACTCCAGCGGCATCAATGTTTTTATTGCAAGGGATGAGGATTACCCCCTTAGTAAGCCCATGGTCGACCACGACCATGATAGAATCGAAAGAGGAAGAGGGGGGAAGATCGGTGATAAGGTCGACCGAGATTTGTTGGAAGGGGCGAGTACAGGAGGAGGGGAGGGGTGTCAGCGCTGGTGTGGTAGGATGGGTGTTGACTTTATTAGCTTGGCAAACTGTGCAACCTTGAAAAAATTTGCAGATAAAGGTGGTCATTCCAGGCCACCAATAATCTCGTTGCACGAGATTGGTAGTGCGGAAAATCCCCCCATGTCCTCCATGGTTACTTTCATGGATGAGGTGGACAAGTCCATGTCGTGCTGGTTCTGGGATATAGAGATGATGTTTGTAGTGTAGCATTCCCTCAGTGTATTCCCAGTCATGTGGGGACAATTTGGAGATCAAAGGGGTGCCTTTGTTTAGGGCTTTCAGGGCAGTGAGGACTAATGGGTCCGAGGGGGTTGATTCAGCAATTTTCTTGACTAGGGCAATATTGAGGGTTCAGATGAAGATGTCTTCGGGGAGGAGGGTAACCTCCTGGTTGTCTGTGAAGGTATTCACTGTGTCCCGTCAAGACAGGGCATCAGCAGGCCCCATTTGTGTTCCAGGTACTGGAGAGAAGTGGAGGTTGAAGTCCTGAAGGAATAGCATCCATCGTGCCTGTCTTCTGGAGAGTTTTTGTGGTTCCTTGAAGTAAGCAAGGTTTTTATGGTCAGTGATGACCATTACAGGAAGTCCTGTTCCTTGCAAGTAGTGTTTCCATTCTTCCAGGGCATGGATAACCCCTAGGAGTTCTCGATCGTAGATATCATAGTTTCGCTCTGTAGGTGATAGGGTTTTAGAGAGATAGGCGCAAGGATGTAGATCTCCGTTGCTGTCATTTTGCATGAGGACAGCTCCTATAGCTGTTAAGGAGGCGTCGGTCATGACGGAGAAAGGTTGGGTAACATCGGGCATTTGGAGGACTGGTTTCTGGGTGAAGGTTTGTTTGATGGCTAGGAAGGCTTCTTCACACTCCTTCGTCCATTCCCACTTTGCTCCTTTTCTGGTTAAGTCGTGTAACGGTTTTGCTTTGGTGGAGAAATTGGATATGAATTTCTGATAAAAGTTGCAGAATCCGATGAATGATCGGACTGCTTTGACCGATTTTGGGGCTTGCCATTCGTTTATGGCGTTCAATTTGACTGGATCCATCTGAATCCTGTCGGCTCTGATAATCATTCTGAGGTATTCTACCTCCGCTTTGTTGAAGAAACATTTCTTCAACTTTAGGAAGAGTCTGTGTTATGATTCACCCCTATTCATTTTTCCTCTAGTCATCTTGCTTACTTCTCCAAACGTTCCCGTCAGACGACTTGTCATCTTGCTTACCTTTCCATGTGTTCCTATCGGACACGTGTCTTGCTGTACAGCCTGCTTGACATCATTATTTCTTCTTCCATCCTACTTGCTGTGTATTACTAAACATTCCTAGGAATTCCTTCGCATTATATTGCTTAGTAATTCCCCCTTCCCTTTCCCTATATAAACCCTATGATACCAACGATGTACCTCACGCTTGACCTACCTGGAATAGCATCACTCTTGTACATCGTCTTTGATCCCTTGGATCCCTTGTCTTCTTGAAGTCCTCGTCCTACTCTGAGTGGACGCTCCCTCGAAACCCTTGAAACCACTGACAACAGTGTTGTCATCGGAAGAACCCCTTGAACCTTTGAACCATCTACGACGAACATTCATCCTAGACAGAACCCTTGAACCGACCAGGTCTACGTTCACCTCTATCCGAGTTGAGCGTAACAGTCTGTGCTCTCGGAGTCTTTGGAGGACTCAACGAGCCCATTCTTGGTGTGCTATTGGGTTGCTAGAATGGATGAGGATATCGTCCATGTAGATGATTAACCATCCTTCAGCAAGAAGATCTGCAAAGGTGTGGTTCATCAAGGCTTGGAACGTTGCTGGGGAGTTGCACATGCCGAAGAACATTACGGTTGATTCGAACAGTCCCATAGGTGTTATAAATGCAGCTTTCCATCTGTCCTGTGGTTTGATAAGGACGTTGTTGTATCCCCATCAGATGTCCATTTTGGTAAAAATGGATGATCCTTTGAGTTGGTCAATGAGATTGGAGATAAGGGGAAGTGGATAAGCGTTTTTGATGGTATGGGAGTTGAGGTATCGGTAGTCCTGACACGGACATATGGATCCATCCTTCTTTGGTACAAAGAAGAACAGGAATGCCTGTGGGGATTTGGATGGGACGATTTTCCCGGATTTCAGATGCTCATCTATGAAATCCTTGCAGGCTTCCTTCTCCTTGGGATTCAAGGGGTATACTTTGGCCACCTTTGGTATGAAGGTCGAGTCAAGGTCTACTCCATGGTCAAATGGTCAGGATGGTGGTAGCTCATCTCCCTCTCATTCGGCAAAGACGTCAGTGAAGTCCTTGTATTCAAGTGGGAGTGTTTCTTCTTTAGGTTTTTCTTGGGATGCGAGCTCAGTGGCAATCGTTGTTTTTCTGAGGGTTTCTATCCTTTTATCCATTCTTTTTCTCCACATTTTGGCTATCTTTTCGTCTGGATCCAGCTCTAGGTATTGGATGAGGTATCTTTGGCATACTGCCTTTGGGGAGTCATGTCGTGAGGTTTTTGGTTTGTCAGGTAGAGCGACTTCTCCTGTGGTCCAGTTTATTAAGGGGTTGGTTTCTCGGAGCCAAGTTATGCCAAGAATTAGGTTTTCTTTTCCGTAGTTGATGATGAGGAATTCCCTTTTTTCGTTTACTTCTCTGATTCAAATAATAAAGGTCACCTTGTGGCAAATGATCCCTCCTATGTTCGGGGATCCATCGGTGTTTTGTGCCTTCTTTGGTTTATCTAGTCGGATCTGTTTGTAGCCTTTCTTCACTAGATTGCGATCTATGAAGTCTCCGCTTGCTCTGCAGTCAATGAGGACAAACATGTCGACGATTTGGTCATTTTCTTGTTCGAACAGTGAAATAGGGATTCACATAGATTCACTGTTTGGATCAGACAAGAACACTGGTGCTATTACTTTGGGATTGGAGAGTGTCGACCCTTTCCTCCCATCTAAAAATCCTTCTTTGGGATTTCTTCTTCTTCAACCCAGGTTGTGGCAACGGTTTCCGGCTTGTTGACGTCATAGAGGATGTCGAGTGTGCATATGAGTTCCTCCTCAGTAACACCCCTTTCTTTTAAGGTGTCCTGGTACTCTTCAAACTTGGTCTTCCTGACCTGTTCTTTCCTGGCTGGATTCCTCTGCGGGTGAGGGGGGGCCCAGTTGTTGCTCTTTCCTTGTCCTTCTGGATGTTTGTCTCAGGGGTGATTCCTGGAGTGGCATCCTACCCAGTGGCATTTGAAACACTTGTTGTGTTTCATGTGTTCTGCCCTTTCTACCGGTGAGAGCTGGGTGTAGTTGATGTGAACAGCGTCAATGTCCATTGCATTAGGATCTCTGGCAAATCTTCCTTTGTTTGGGAAGTCTACTTTTCGTCCTTTTCGCAGGTCCTCTATCCTTTTGTTCTGAGCATGGAATACTCCGGCAAGTCTAAGCCATTTGGAGAGTTTGTCAGGAAGAGGGTTGATGGAGAGGATCTTTGTGGAGATGTCCGGGTCCAGTCCTTTCATGAGGTAGTTTATCTTGGTTAATTCATTGTCTATCCCCGCTATGGCCTCTGTGGCCTGGAAGGCAGTGATGTAGTTGGTATATCCAGCATCGCTCTTCCCTATCTGCACTAGTTTGTCTAACTGGTCCCTGGCTTGGTTCTTGTAGTCGAAGGGGAAGAAGGTTTTCTCGAATAGTTCC
>JBBPLF010000857.1:0-14526 GCA_038089615.1 Aureoboletus auriporus
TTTGGAGGACTGGTTTCTGGGTGAAGGTTTGCTTAATGGCTAGAAAGGCTTCCTCACACTCTTTTGTCCACTCCCACTTTGCTCCTTTTCTGGTTAAGTCGTGTAACGGTTTCGCTTTGGTGGAGAAGTTGGATATGAATTTTCGATAAAAGTTGCAGAACCCAATGAATGATCGGACTGCTTTAACTGATTTTGGGGGTTGCCATTCATTTATGGCGTTCAGTTTGACTGGATCCATCTGAATTCGGTCAGCTCTGATAATCATTCCGAGATATTCTACCTCTGCTTTGTCGAAGAAGCATTTCTTCAATTTTAGGGAGAGTTTGTGTTCTTGGAGTCTTTGAAGGACTCGTCGAGTCCATTCTTGGTGTACAGTTGGGTCACTGGAATGGATGAGAATGTCGTCCATGTAGATGATTAACCATCCTTCAGCAAGAAAATCTGCGAAGGTGTGGTTCATCAAGGCTTGGAACGTTGCTGGGGAGTTGCACATGCTGAAGAACATCACAGTTGGTTCAAACAGTCCCATAGGTGTTATAAACGCAGCTTTCCACCTGTCCTGTGGTTTGATAAGGACGTTGTTGTAGCCCCATCGGATGTCCATTTTGGTAAAAATGGATGACCCTTTAAGTTGGTCGATGAGATCGGAGATAAGGGGAAGTAGGTAAGCATTTTTGATGGTATGGGAGTTGAGGTATTGATAATCCTGACATGGTCGTACAGATCCATCCTTCTTTGGTACAAAGAAGAACGGGGATGCCTGTGGGGATTTGGATGGAATGATTTTCCCGGACTTCAGATGTTCATCAATGAAATCTTTACAGGCTTCTTTCTCTTTGGGGTTCAAAGGATATACTTTGGCTACCTTGGGTACGAAGGTTGAGTCGAGGTCTACTCTGTGGTCAAATGGTCGGGAAGGTGGTAACTCGTCTCCCTCTCGTTTGGCAAAGACGTCCGTGAAGTCTTTGTATTCTGATGGAAGTGTTTCTTCCTTGGGTTTTTCTTGGGCAGCAAGTTCGGTGGCGAGTGTGGTTTTCCTGAGGATCTCTATCTTCTTGTCCATTCTCTTTCTCCACATCTTGGCTATCTTCTCATCCAGATCTAGGTCCAGATATCGGACGAGGTACCTTTGACATATCGCTTTTGGGGAGTCGTGTCGTGGGGTTTTCAGTTTGTCAGGTAGGGTAACTTCTCCTGTGGTCCAGTTTATTGAGGGGTTGGTTTCCTGAAGCCAAGTTATGCCGAGGATTAGGTTTTCTTTTCCACAGTTGATGACGAGGAATTCTCTCTTCTTGTTTACTTCTCCGATCCGAATAGTAAGGATCACTTTATGACGGATGACTCCTCCTATGTTCAGGGATCCATCGACATTTTGTGCCTTCTTCGGTTTATCCAGTTGAATTTGTTTGTAGCCTTTCTTCTTCACTAGATCGCGATCTATGAAGTTTCCGCTTGCTCCACAGTCGATGAGGGCAAACATGTCGATGATTTGGTCATTTTCTTGTTCAAACAGTGAGATAGGGATTCACATAGATTCACTGTTTGGATCAGACAAGAACACTGGTGCTATTACTTCGGGATTGGAGAGCGTCGACCCTTTCCTCCCATCTAAAAATCCTTCTTTGGGATTTCTTCTTCTTCAACCTAGGTTGTGGCAACAGTTTCCGGTTTGTTGATATCATAGAGGATGTCGAGTGTGTGTACAAGTTCCTCCTCAGTAACACCCCTTTCTTTTAAGGTGTCCTGGTACTCTTCGAACTTGGTCTTTTGGACCTGTTCTTTCCTGGTGGGGTTCCTCTGTGGGCGAGGAGGGGCCCAGTTGTTGCTCTTTCCTTGTCCCTCAGGACGTTGGTCTCGGGTGTGCTTCCAAGGGCGGCATCCTACCCAGTGGCATCTGAAACACTTGTCATTCTTCAAATGTTCTGCCTTTTCTACTGGTGAAAGCTGGGTGGAATTGATGCAAACAGCGTCAACGTCCATAGCGTTAGGGTCTCTGGTAGGTCTTCCTTGCTCTGGAAGTCCACCCTTCGTCCTTTTCACAGATCCTCAATCCTTTTGTTCTGGGCATGGAATACTCCGGCAAGCCTAAGCCATTCGGAGAGTTTGTCAGGAATGGGGTTGATGGAGAGGATCTTTGTGGAGATGTCGGGGTCCAGTCCTTTCATGAGGTAGTTTATTTTGGTTAGTTCGTCTTCTATTCCCGCTATGACCTCTGCGGCCTGGAAGGCAGTGATGTAGTTGGTGTATCCAGCATCGCTCTTCCCTATCTGTACTAACTTGTCTAATTGATCCCTGGCTTGGTTCTTGTAGTTGAAGGGGAAGAAGGTTTTCTTGAATAGTTCCATGAGCTTGGCGAAGGCTAAATCTTTTATGGTGTTGTTGGCAAGCTGCATGTAGATGGATTCGGAGAAGGCGCTTCCTCGACCCTTGCTCATCTTGGCGAGGGCGGTTAAGACCTTGGCATTTTTGTTGTAGAACTTTTGGTTCATATTGAAGTAGGCTGTCATGGCCATCTTCCAACGTATAGCATCCTTTGGATCTCCAGAGAAATCTGCTGGGAGTCCTGCTTTGAGTTCTATGTCTTTGCTTCCATGGTCTGACATTTCAATGTCAGAGTGAGGTTCTTCTTGTGGTGGGGGTAGCAGTTGTCTATGGATAGGTGGTGCCTCTTGGATCCTCCAGTCAGTAGTGGGGATTGATGCTGGGAGAGCAAAGAGGTCAGTTGGTGTAGGAGTGTTGTCTGATGAATCAGAAGGGGGACATATGGTCTGTCCTCATCAAGATCCTTGTCCGGAAATGGTGGGCATATCTTTCTGTCAGGAGACAGAGATGAGGTTGAAGAGCTAGTTCTTTTGTTAACGCTGGGTGTCGGAACATAGCATAGCGAACACTTTAAGTAGTTCGAAGACTTGTTGTGGGCGAAGCAAAGAGAAGAGATGTCTCACTACCCAATGTGCACACTTGGGACTTGTGGATGTGCTAAGTAACAATGCTGGATTGCATAGAACTAGCTGGGGAAATACAGGCGAAGTCTAGTAGCTACTTATATGATGTATGATACTGTGCAATCCAGTGAACACAGTAAGGGCTATGTGACTGTGCACTGCATAAGGCGATGTGTGCAGTATGGGCTATGTGTTGATGAGTAAAGGAACACGAGTCATCATATAAGGAGAATGATGACAAGGAGAGATTTGGTCCATTATGTAAGAAAGGTAAGGCGTGACTCAACAAGTGCGTCAGGCATGACTCAACAAGTGAAACAAAAAGGTGAAAGATCTTAGTAAGGAGAAGAAGATAAGTGTCCTGCAAAGACATGAGGAGAGACGATGAGTCCATAGACATAAGGAAAAGAGGGGGTACAGTATAAGGGAAAATCGTAACACATACATGTAGATTTGCATAAGCAGGGCTAGATCTGGTGGCTATTGACCAGACTACCCAAAGAAAAAGACATAGGTTAGGAAGCCTGCCGACATGGAAAAATTATATGAGCATCAAGAAAACCGTTATGTTTGACGGTACCTATTTTGAAAACCTCCCCCCCTACTGGTGTGAATCCAGTAGTATCGATGACTCCTTCTTTCAAGGAGAATTTCAAAAAGTTCACGACATCTTTTGGGATTCAGAGCCTACTGCTTCCTATAGCGCAGTAGCTGAATTCAAACAAGTCCTACCTGCTCCTATCCCCCACTGGTCTGAGATTGACTTAGACCTCCTCTACCCACACATCCAAGCTGTTGTTCCACCAGTGACAAGGAACCCCGCTCTCAGATGATCTGAGCGAAGAAGAAAGGTTTCTTCACGACTCCCCACCACACTCACCATCCCATGCCCCCATCTACATTCCTGAAATGAAAGTAGATCCTCCTACACAAGACACGGCGGCCATGATGGCCAACATGAACTAAATGCTGGTGGCCTTACAAGCACAACTGGCACAAGCCAACCAGAGGGCAGCAGATGCTCTCACAAGGTCCCAGGCAGCTGAAAATGAAGCTGTGGCAGCAGCACGAACCGCAGTCCTGGCTGAACTTAATCAGCCAAATCCACAGAACACAGAGTTTAAAATCTCCAAAAAAGTCGAAGTGGTCCCTGACCTGGGCCACTATTCAGGAATCCCCACCGAGTTTGAAACCTGGTGGATCAAAATGAAAACATACCTCACGTTAAACGAGGAAACCTTTACAAGGGACTCAGACAAGATAGTTGCCATCGTGATGAGAATCAGTCCCAAAGATGGTGACAAAAATGATGCCAGAGCCTGGGCACGCATTAAACTACAAAGGCTAGCTGACGGGCTGTGGGGCCTCGTCAACTTTAATTTGTTCAAAATTGAGGTTGAAAGTAGATTTCAGTCCTTCCTTGACAAGGATATGGCCATGCGCCTCCTTGAAAAAAGAACACAAGGAAGTTCGGAGCAGATCCACCACTACCTTACAGACTGGGAACAGCTTTACCTCAAGGCTGAACCCTCCCACTCCGAGGCCTGCAGGTTTTTGGAGAAGAACGTGTGCAAAGAGATCATGTGCATTATCTTCGAACAAGGAAAGAGGAAGGACGACCCTGATGATTATATGGTCGTCATCAAGGAAGTGGGAACAACACTGGAGCAATATGAGCTCTGGTTCGAACAAAAAAGGGAACCCTTTGTTCCAAAGGTGTCCAGCTCTGGTAGCTGCACTTATGGAGGCTGTGGTGAGCCCATGGACATTGGTGCAATCACATGGGGCTACTTTAATTGTGGCAAAGAAGGCCACCAAGCTAAGAACTGTCGCTCCCCTAAAAAGGAGTGCAGTAAGTGCCACTTCCTTGGAGGTGGTCACACAAGGAGATGCGCAGACTATAAACAAGTTTGTGCAATGGAAACCTCCCCAAAGGAGGGATCCAAAAAGGACTCCAATGAGCTTGGTCTTCCGGATCAGAATTCTGATGCCTACCAACAAATGAGGGCGTTTTTTCGTGATGAATATGATGTGGAAATGAAGAGCCAGGGAAAAGAATACGGTGCATAAACCTACCAGGTGTTTGTGTGCCAAAAAATCCTAAAAAGGACTCTATATGCAATGTTTTCTCTCCTATGTACAATAAGTTCGATTATTTACAATGTATTGGAGCGTCACTTGAGGACGACTCCCTAATTAGGACAATTCCTGTAGTACATTTACCAAAGACCGAAGGGATGGCGCAAGAAGTTGCACACTGCATGGAAAATGCAGGCTTAATTTCCCTTAAAGAAAAAGAAAAAAATATTATGTTATCTATTTCAGAGCAAACCCCTGAATGGATCTTAGTAAGGTCCATAAAACCAAAAAGAGAAGTGTTGGTGGAAATAGAAGTTTTCCATCCAACAACCAAGGACAAGAGGCATGCTGCCAAAGCATTACTTGATAGCAGTGCTAATGGCATCTTTGTCGATAAGGAATGGACTAGTATAAGGAAACTACCCATGAAACCCCTTGCATGACCGATCCCATGTTTAACATTGTAGATGGATCAAAAAACCAAGGAGGCAGTATCATGCATGCTGTCGAACTCATCGTCCAGTACCAGGGACACCATGAGAAAGTTGTGGCAGAAGTCACATCGCTGGAAAAGAATTCAATCATTCTCAGCTATAAATGGCTTGAAACCCACAATCTGGAGATAGACTGGCCCTCCGGCAAGGTCACACTCTCACGCTGTCCACCATTGTGTCACTTTTTAGCAGAAAGAGGTGCCTTCTTACGCTCCCTCGATGAGCAAGAGCAAGATATCGCCCACGAAGCATATGACACAATTAAATCATTAGAAAAACCAAAAGACAATGATAACCCGGTGGTGTTAGTGCCGAAACAGTTCCACAAGTACTTGGACTGCTTCTCTAAAACGGAATTGGAACATCTTCCCATCAGAAAACCATGGAATCATGCAATAGATCTGAAGGAAGGATTTGTCCCCAAAAAGGGCAAATTGTACAATATGATGCCCATAGAAGTAGACGAAGTTAACAGCTTCATCGAAGACCAATTATGGAAGGGATATATCCGACCTTCTAAGTCCCCCCAAGCAGCACCTGTGTTTTTCATTCCCAAAAGGGATGGAAAGAAGCGCATGGTGCAGGACTACTGATACCTCAATGAGTGGACAATTAAAAACAGCTACCCACTACCACTCATTTCTCAACTAGTGGACAAGTTGAAGGGTGCCAAGATATTCACCAAGATGGACCTCTAATGGGGGTACAACAATATTCGAATCAAGGAAAGCGATGAATGGAAGGCCGCATTCATTATGCCAAAAGGAGTCTTTGAGCCTCTCGTAATGTACTTTGGGCAGTGCAATTCCCCAAGTACTTTCCAGCAAATGATGAATGAGATCTTTGCTGATATGGACAACATAGTCATCATCTACATTGATGACCTAATGGTATTCACCAAATCAGATGATATCGAGGAACATGACCAAATTGTCTTGGAAGTCCTATGGATATTAAAGGAAAACAATCTCTTCATCAAACCTGAGAAATGTACCTTCCACACTAAAGAAGTGGAATTCTTAGAAATGTTGGTAAACAAACATGGCATCAAAATGGAAGCCAGCAAGGTGGAAGCTGTAAAAGGATGGCCAACACCTAGAAATGTAAAAGGAGTGAGAAGTTTCCTGGGACTAGCAAACTTCTATCAAAGATTTATTAAAGATTTTTCGGTGATCACACAATCCTTGCATGATCTCATGAAAAAGAAACAAGTGTGGCAGTGGGAAGAAGCAGAACAGGGCACCTTCGACGCGCTCAAGGAAGCTTTCACCACTGCCCCAGTTCTAGCCTACCCGAATATAGACCAACAATTCTGAATGGAAACAGATGCCTCAGACTTTGCCACAGGAGGTGTCCTCTCAATGGAAAAATAAGAACGCTGGCATCTCATGGGATTCTTCTCACACGCAATGGATAGTACACAATGTAACTATCCTATTGCCGACAAGGAAATGTTGGCAATAATCCAAGGTTTAGAAGTCTGGCAGCATTACCTCGAAGAAGCCAGGCATCGATTCGAGATTTGGACTGATCATGCGAATCTCCAATACTTCATGAAATTGCAGGATCTCACGCGCCGACAAGCACATTGGCAACAATACTTAACAAGGTTTAATTTCCTTCTGGTCAACAAACCAGGAACAGCCATGGGAAAAGCCAATGCCCTCTCTAGACGAGAAGATCACATGATCAGTATCAAAAATGACAACCATGCTGTCACCCTGATTAAACCAGAATGGATACAAGGTTTAATCTCTGACCCAGGAATGGTGTTGGAAAAGAAAGTAAAAGAGGTGGTAGCTTTACTAAAAGAGAGTGAACTACCAAAAGAAATTAGAGTAGACGAAGAAGGTGTTCTTCGCATCAAGGACAAAATCTTTGTTCCCAATGTAGGACGACTACAGCAGGACATCCTGGAATTCTTCCACGATTCCATATTCGCAGGACATGGAGGTACAGACCATACATGGGCCCTTATCTCCAAATCCTACATCTGGAAAAACCTCCACAATCACATCAAGGAGTACATAAAAAGATGTGAGGCTTGCGCACAGGCCAAAGGCTTCGCTCAACACCCAAGTGGAAAATGAATTCCTCTCCCCATTCCCACGAAGCCATGGACAGACATCTCCATGGACTTTATTACTGATCTCCCCCCCTCCAATGGCTTTGACACCGTCTTAGTCATTATCGATAAATTATCAAAAGAAGCTGAGTTCGTTCCCATGGTCAAGTCCATGACAGCCCTGGGAACCACTAAGTTATATAGGGACAACGTGTGGAAACACCACAGACTCCCATCCTCTGTTGTTTCAGACCGCAGCCTGCAATTCGCTGCACAATTCACAAAGGAACTGAGTTCCATGCTCTCGATTAAACTCCGTATGTCTATGGCATTCCATCCCCAAACAGACAGGCAAACCAAGCGGTTGAACCACGAATTACAATCCTTTTTATGCATATTCACACATGAAAAACAAGATAAATGGGCTGAGTGGTTAGCCATCGCCCAGTTTAGCTACAACAACCACGTTCATTCCGCCACAGGCACCTTCCCGTTTTCGTTGACGAAAACATACGAACCACGCATGGGTATTGAACCCAAAATCTCCTCTTCCCCCGTGGCAATGGATTTTGCCACTAAGCTTCAAATGATGCTTGACAACTTGAAGAAGGCCCAAGCAAATATGAAGAAGCATGTGGATGAGCTACACTCCGACGTACCTTCCTTTTTCAGTCAGACAATGTGTCTGGCTATCCATGACCAATCTCCGCCTTCCCAGGCAGTCTAAGAAACTGATGGAATGCTGGATTGGTCCATATTTAATTACGGCAACGGCAGGACCGAACACTTATATGCTCGCTCTACCCAAGACGATGCGCATTCACCCAACGGTGAACGTAAGCTGCATTAAACCATATTTAGAAAAATTCCCTTCCCAACCTTCATCTGCTCCGGGACCAGTCAACGTAACTGATGAGGGACATGAAGAATACAAAGTTGACTACATTGTCGACTCTCGTCTCCAGCACAGGCACATCGAATTCCTTGTCCATTGGAAAGGTGAGCAAGCAGAAGATTACACATGGGAACCGGCATCCCACCTTAAAAACACAAAGGCATCTATTTCGGACTTTTACAAGTCTAATCCCTCCACCCTGCGCAGGCTCAACATGATGCGCACTCTCTTTGACGGTTTATTTAAACCTTTTGAAAACTTGACAATGGTCGATCATCCACCTTTCTCTCGCCTGGAAGTCGAGGACTAGAAGGGGGGTAATGTTGTCAATTTTATGCTTATCTAATCAATCTCAATCTTATCTTATCTTATCAGATCTCCTTTAATCTTTTATTTTTTGGACTTAGCATCTTTCAAGTCACGAACCACTTTGATTCACACAGTCACGTGACATTCTTAGGTAATCATTCCAGATCATTCCATGATGTCATACCTTAGGGCAGATATGTACAGCCACACTTGCACAGACCAATAGCACAGCATATGTATAGTATATAAACCAATGCATGTCAACAAGGAACTTCAGTCAAGTTCTCGTTGAGTTTTCCCTCATCTGCTCTTCTCTCTCAGTCAGTATCTTTTGTATGTGCTTGTGTCCAGTATTGGATTAGGGTCGACAACACAATATCTTATACATGATTAAAAAAAGAAATCTATACATAGTCAAGATGAACTTGGCAAGTATTGGTGGAAGTTTACCAAAATCTCTGCTGTGCTCATTGCCAAAAATAAGCTATCTGAGACAGAATGCAATTCCATGTTTCTTGTGGGTTTTCTGCAAGATGTTGAGAACTGGATTTGTCATCAGTTGGCTATTGTTAAACCAGATATTCATCCTGATGACCCATACCTCATTGCTGATATTATTGAAATGGCTAAGTTTCTTTTGACAGGATCAGTGTTGCACAATGTGGTTCCATCTGCAGCCCCATTCTCGACATCCTCACTACAACATTATCCTCAGTTCTCTCAATAACATACTCCTGCACCTCAATGACCAGTTTTACAACAAGGGGGTGGGAATGTTAAAGCTGAGTTTACCAACATGGTACACCAAGGACACCAGCAGCAAGGAGGCAACCAAAAATGCACCTTTTGTGGTGATCCTGTCCACTTTGTAAACAGTTGCCCTCACATTGATGAGTATATTTGCATGTTGCACACTAATTATGGAACTGATCACCAGCTGTATATGCACGATCTCACATTCCTTGAGTGCCGGGTGCACATTGTCTTAAGAATTGCTTGGATCATTTGGGAGCTGGCACATCATCCACTTCCTCATCCTCCATAATGATTCCCACTAACATGAGCTCTTCGAGTTTGGTCAATACATTTTCTAGGGATATATCCATGCATATGACCTCCAGCATTTGGTCGGTGGTGGATGTGCCTATTGATGCTCTCATCGAATTCAAACCCATCACATTGGCAAACTCCATTGCAGATGTACAAGTACCCAATTTTCCTGATGTAGCTGATGCAGATTTTCAGCCTTTTATTGCTTAAGCATGGGCCTCATTCCAAGCTATGAAGGAAGGTCAGCAATGCAGGAAGCATATTCATTTTGATGGTGTAGCTGTACTGCCCAAGAAACCCGCTACCAAACTGGATTCGCATACTGCTACAGTCTCAGGGGAGTTAAAGTCTATCATTTCTCCTGAAATGCTGGATGCTCACACTTTGGTCCTTGCAGGTTCCATTAGGCCTCCAACCCCACCACTTTTTCACATGTTTACGAAAAGAGCTCAGATCGCAGTGGATTTATGCCTGCCTCCACATTTTCAAGTAACATTTCTCCACATGTTCCTGCTGCTAACCAAAACACTTTTCCTCCCAGACAATACAGATATTCAGTTCCTCTCAAGGATGATACCGCTCCAAAGCATGTCCTCAATATGGTGCTAGAGTCCACTGTTCCAATAGCAGTTAAAGACCTCTTCACAATCACTTTAGAGTTCAGGAAGCAATTCCACAACCTGACTACTACCAAACACATTTCCAATTCATCTCCCTCTCATACTAATATTATACAGGTGAATGAATTATCCAATCATGATCTGGGCAAGGTTGATTGTGAATTTGGTGATCGCATGTTGTGCTCAAATGATGGTTTAATCATCGCTCACCATAGTCTACCCCTGTGCTGTCTTGATGGCCAGGTAGTAAGCACCAAACATATCCTTACTTGCATTCTTGACAGCAGTTCCAAAATTATTGCCATGCCCAAGCAGATTTGGGAACAACTTGGGAAACCTATCCACTCTGATCATCATATGCATATGACATCTGCTAACACCAGTACCAATTTGATGCTTGGTGTCCTGGAGAACTTATCCTTGTCCTTCGGGCCTGAAGAAGTCTCACTTCAGGTACAAGTAGTTGATTGTGCTAATTTTGATTTATTCCTAGAGTGTTCTTTTCACTGTCTTATGTCTGCAATCACTGAGGACTTTCCAGATGGCAGTCAAACCATCATCCTATGTGATCCCAATAGTGGAAAAGAATTCAAAATGCCAACCCATATGTGGACAAACAGATGTCCATGTTGTTGTCATGGTTTACATTGCAACAACCACCAAAGCATTGTCGAACTGGGTTTTTACTGTAGGTCTCAATGATCTGCCTTCATGGTGGAGAGATTCCATTACATTTCCCAGTATGCAAGCATTTTTGTTCAAATATCCTTTCCTGTGTTATCTTGTTGTGGAACAGTCTTTGCCTTTGGAGATCACTGCAGATTCTTTGATATCCATTAATTTCAAACCCATTTCCATTTCCTTGGTCACTCAATCTTTCCTTGAGGCTTCACAATCACTTTTTATGCTTTCTTCTATTCCTTCCCTCTCATATCTGTTTCTCTTTTCTACTCAATCTGTCCTTTCTCATACTAATCTTACTGCATTGCGGTCGACTTACAAGTTTGATACCTCAGGTCATTATTTCCATATTTGTGATGCATTCACATATAAGCCTGTTGCCAAGAAGATTTGCTCTGTTTCTGCTCTAGTTACAGAAGAGTTCTGTGTTGTGCGTGCTATGATCTTTCCTTATAACCCCTCTTTTCCCTACGTCTATGGACTCATTATTGCTCCTCATACCTTTGCAAGGCACTTATCTTCTTTTCCTAATTAGTTCCTCTGGTTCCGAACTGGAACCTATTGGAACCACACTTTATCCCATCCTTGCTGTCTCTTCCTTTCATCTTCGACTGGAATCCCTCAGAACCACATTCTATTATATTTCACTGTCTAAACCTTCATCTTCAACTGGAACCACAGGGATCTCTTTGGAAACCCTTGGAACCACATTTGTTTACATAACAGACCAATCTCTCCTTGTCATCACTCTCCTTATGTGATGACTCGTGTCCCTCTTATTCATCCACACAGCTTACTACTGTGCACATCGCCTTATGCAGTATGCAGCAACATAGCCCTTACTGTGTACACAGGATAGCATAGTCCAGCCCATCATATAAGTAGTTACCAGACTCTGCTTGTATTCCCCAGCTAGTTCTATGCAATCCAGCATTGTTACTTAGCACATCCACGAGCCCCAAGTGTGCGCATTGGGTAGTGAGACATCCATTCTCTTTGCTTTGCCCACAACAAGTCTTTGAACCACTTCGAGAGTTCGCTGTGCTACGTTCTGATCCCCAGCATTAACAAAAGAACTAGCTCTTCAACCTCATCTCTGTCTCCTGACAGAAAGATACACCCACCATTTCTGGACAAGGACATCGACGAGGATGGACCATACGTCCCCCCTCTGATTCATCAGATGACACTCCTACACCATCCACACTCTTTGCACTTCCAGCACCAATCCCCACTGAGGACTGGAGGATCCAAGAGGCACCACCAATTCCTAGACAACCGCCACCTCCATCACCCGAAGAATTCCACTCCAACATTGAAATGTCAAACCAAGGAAGCAAAGACATTGAACTCAAGGCCGGACTTCCAGCAGATTTCTCTGGAGATCCGAAAGATACTATTCATTGGAAGATGGCCATGACAGCCTACTTCAATATGAACCAAAAGTTCTTCAATGAAAATGCCAAAGTCCTAACCGCCCTTGCAAGGATGAGCAAGGGTCAAGGAACCGCCTTCTCAGAATCCATCTACAGTATATGCAGCTTGCCAACAACACTATAAAGGACCTCACCTTTGCCAAGCTCATGGAACTATTCGAGAAAAGACCTTCTTCCCCTTCAATTACAAGAACCAAGCCAGGGATCAGTTAGACAAACTGGTACAACAAGGGAAGGGTGATACCGGATACACCAACTACATCACTGCCTTCCAAGCTGTGGAAGCCATTGTGGGAATAGAAGACGAATTAACCAAGATAAACTATCTCATGAAAGGACTGGACCCCGACATCTCTACAAAGATCCTCTCTATCAATCCCATCCCTGACAAACTCTCAGAATGGCTTAGGCTTGCCAGAGTATTTCACACTCAGAATAAAAGGATAGAGGACCTATGAAAGGGATGAAAAGTAGATTTCCAGACCAAAGGAAAAGCTACCAAAGACCCAAATGCCATGGATGTTGACGCCATTCATATCAACTCCACCAGACTTTCACCAGTAGAAAAGGTTGAACACATGAAAAACAACAAGTGCTTCAAATGCCACCAGGTAGGATGCCATCCCTGGAACCACACCTGAGACCAACATCCTGAGGGACAAGGAAAGAGCAACAAGGGGGTCCCTCCTTGCCCGCAGAGGAACCCTGCTAGGAACGAACATGTCAGAAAGACTAAGTTCGAAGAGCACCAGGACACCTTAAAGGAAAGGGGTGTTACTGAGGAGGAACTCGTAAGCACACTCAACATCCTCTATGATATCAACAAACTGGAAACCGTTGCCACAACCCAAGTTGAAGAAGAAGAGATCCCAAAGAAGGATTTTTAGATGGGAGGAAAGGGTTGACACTTTCCAATCCCGAAGTAATAGCTCCAGTATTCTTGTCTGACCCAAACAGTGAATCTATGCAAATTCCTATTTCACTGTTCGAGCAAGAAAACGACCAAATCGTCAACACATTTGCCCTCATCAACTGTGGAGCAAGTGGAGACCTCATAGATTGTGATCTAGTGAAGAAGAAAGGATACAAACAGATTTGACTGGATAAACCAAAGAAGGCATAAAACGCAGATGGATCTCTGAATACCGGAGGGATCATCTGCCACAAAGTGATCCTTACCATCCAAATCAGAGAAGTAAACGAGAAAAGAGAATTCCTCATCATAAACTGTGGAAAAGAGAACCTGATCCTCGGAGTAACGTGGCTCCAAGAAACTAACCCCTCAATAAACTGGACCACAGGAGAGGTTGCCCTTCCTGATAAACCAAAGACCCCACGACACAATTCTCCAAAGGCAATATGCCAAAGATACCTCATCTGATATCTGGAACTGGACCCAGATGAAAAGATAGCCAAGATGTGGAAAAAAAGAATTGACAAAAGGATAGAAGCCCTTATTGGAAAAACTACACTTGCCACTGAACTCACTGCCCAAGAAAAACCCAAAGAAGAAATGCTCCCTCTTGAATACAAAGACTTCGCCGACGTCTTTGCCAAACAAGAAGGAGATGAGCTATCACCGTCTCTGTTGTCAATTTTACGCTTATCTTATCTTATCTTATCTTATCTGATCTCTTGTGATATAGCGCTTAGCGCTGAATGGAGTCAGACACGGACTTAGCATCTTTCAAGTCACGGACCACTTTGGTTCTCATGGTCATGTGACATTCTTAAGTAATCATTCCAGAACATTCCATGACGTCATACCTTAGGGCAGACTTGTATAGCCACACGCGCACGGACCAGTAGCACAGCATCTGTACAGTATATAAACCAATGCATGTCAACGAGGAACTTCAGTCAAGTTCTCGTTGAATTTCCCCTCAACTCCTCTTGTCTCTTAGTCAGTATCAACTGTGTGCGCCTGTGTCCAGTATTGGATTAGGGTCGAC
>JBBPLF010000858.1:0-14520 GCA_038089615.1 Aureoboletus auriporus
TTTGTGGTGTGGTTTGTCGGCGTGGCGTTCGGGGCGGGGGGGGGGGGGGGGGGGGGGGGGGGGGGGGGCGGGGGGGGGGGGGGGGGGGGGGGGGGGGGAAACGTAGCACTCGGCCGACGGGCCCTTTGGCTTTTTTCCCAGCGGTGCAGACGATCATGTATTGCTCCTGTATTTTCCTTGGCATATATACTAGTGGTGACACTAGTGTACCTAGTCCGACAACGAGTCGGGGACGCACCGTGTTTTCACCGTAGCGCTAATCCTTGGCAAACTACAAATCTCCTACTACTAGGGGGAGGATAATCTACAGAAGTAACACCCTGATCATACACCATGATGATTCGACGGACTTGCAAGTTGCAGGCTAAATGAACATTGTACAAAAGTCACAAGATGTAGACCAGCGATTCGGAGATGGGCCGTTCGGTGTTCGGTTCCCGGCCCGGCATTCAACAAATATAGACAAATCGCCGAGGCCCAAGTGCCGCGTAAAAGACACTCAATTCCACAACGCTGCCACGATGGCCTCGGTACTCGTTCCAGTCCTCTACATCGGCACAGTCATTTCCAGTCTCCTCGTATTCTCCCACTTTTATAGAAAACGCAATGCAGGTGAATCCCCTTCCTCCCAGCTCAGCGCCGTTCCGCATCATTGACCATGGACCACGTTGCAGGCAAACTCTACGCCCCGTATTTCCCTACCCACCCCGAACGGGATATCTACGTCACCCTCCTCCAACAATCCGACCCACCCGTACACGAATCTCTCCTTAAAGCTGCCCTCCTGAAACGTGCCATGACCGACGTGTCCCGCGTCGTCAAACTCCGCGAAGACAAACCCGCACTCCAGAACCTCCTCCAGAAAGGCTCCATCGGGGATGACCTCTGGAATAGTCTTTTACAGGCTGAGAAGGAACTCGAGGCTGAGATTATGGAGGTCGTCGCAGAGGCGAACACATTTGTCGAAGGATGGGGTGGCATCATTTTCCAGACTGCTGGTGAACTCATCGCCAACGAAAAGATGCGGAGCACGTTTGATGGCACGGGCCTTTCGAGAGTCGTCAAAGGTTGGAAGTTCCGCTTTGTTTGTTCTCCTGACCTGACCATGCAATAGAACAAAAGTACGGCAAGGTTGGCCAAAGGATCGAGCTACCTGCGTTGCCACCTGTTATGATTGGTGGACCACCTCCGCCTGGCACGCCAGCTGCTGCCTTGTTTGCGGCTGCACAAGCACAGCAAAGAGCGCAATCACAGCCTCAAGCTCAGCAGTCCCCTGCCCCAGCAGTCGCACCGATACCAATTACGCCTGGAAAGCCTACCAATGGTCTTGCTCCGCCCGCCTCTGGCGAGAATACAACGAGCGACGGCGAGGGAAGTACATCACATTCCTCTGCAAAATCTGTGAGTCAAACCTACTAGAGGACGCCCTCCGTCTGACACAACCTCTAGCCAAGAAAGAACAAGAAGCGGAAGTAGCTGATAAACACATTCGCTATACCTCTTGTCATTTGGCAGTCTAATGTCACATTACATTGAAACGCATGCTGAATTTTTGACGCTTAATAGTAAGTATGCAAATTCACACTGATGACAAAAAACGCAGAACATGACGGGAACGTGACGAACGCGTGGAATCGGATTCCGGATTCCGAGTCAGTGTGGAACGTCCAGCTGTTCGACGTTAATGCGCCCTATCGATCTTACTTATCTCCTACCATCATGACTGACCACGGCTGTTGGACAACCGAATACGACTGGATTGCCTTGCGCCCTTCAAACTCAGAACCAGCTGAAATCGTAGACACCGTACTCTCCATGATCTTCGACGGTGGAGCTCAGCGTCGGTTTTCGAGTGCTCATGTGAAGCTGTTGTTGAGCGACGTTATTGTCAATGACAAGTTTCGCAATGATAAGTTTTGCGATTTTTGGGTACGGATGATTTGGTTTCAACATTCATTACGACTGAGCATGTCCTCAGTGAATTACGCCGCGTCCATCTCCATCGCTCGTGGAGGATGCTCCCACGACACAGAGCGATCCTGCTCTGCCGATCTCCCATATCGCATTCACGGCCGATCTATACCACTCCGTGGCTCGCCTTAATGATGGCTTTGGAAGGATCGTGCTCACTGAGAACGCTCCAACTGGATCTACATCGTAATTCAACCATCTCTTGACAGAGGACACGCAGACGGTGTCGTTTTCGTTTTACCAGTTCTTTTTTCCTGGACACCCAGATTGTCCGCGGCGTTGTCCGACGTGTTCCATCTCTCGAACATTCGGAGCCACCTGCGACAGTGGGTAGAGTCGTGCGCGTCATCCCTGCGAGTGGACACAACCCATCGGGCCCTTCCCACAGACGTTCTTCCTTTCGTCTTTGACTACTTGCCGCTGGCACATGAAAATTGGCGGCAAGATATCTTGAGCTTTGCCTTGGTGTGCCGCGATTGGACATGTGCACTCAACCTACTCATGGATGACTTTCGCTACCCCGAAGGCCAGCTCTTTGTTGTTGGACACTCGAAGAGCAACCCCACTGAAATCATTCTGCTTTGGAAACAAGCTTGTTGCATGTCCCAGTCTCGGCCTTCACATCAAGTGCCTCTCATCAGGCTACTTTGCACACCACTCTGCCTGGGAGCGCAGCTCGGAGCGCCATGAAGAGCAATTTACCCAGACCCTCCTCTCCATCCTCCGCCTCGCTAAAAACGTTAAGAACCTTTCGCTCTCTTCTGCGTTCACCATGTTTGTCTCACCAAGAGATCTTACGGATGCCCTTCGGGAGGCTTAACCACCTTGATGCGTTGGCATTCACATGCACTGATCAGCTCACCATGGTCCATTTACTCTACGTCATGACATGGTGCCCATCGTTGAAGACGCTCTCTGTGGAGAGAGCCAGAGCATCTTGTTCAACACGCACACATTTTTCCGTGTCCCTTTTACCTTCCCCGTCCTGTCGCCTCACCGAACTCCGGCTGACAGACCTGACCCTCTTGGACGATGAACTGGCGTGTCTGGCGAACGCGCATCCCGTTCCACCCTCGCACGACTCAGCCTCTCCCGTGTGAATAATCTGACCAACGCAGGACTCACTGCGGCCTTGATGACCGTCCGTGCATCGTGGACCTGTTTGGAGATCATGATCGTGAGGGTTGGGACCTGAGCTACGACGCCATCCAGGGGAGTACCATCGCACACATGACGCGCTTGCACATCACCCCAGGCGTGGCGACGGCGCGTATGCTGGAACGAACGTACGAACGCGTTTGCGCGCCGTACGATGCATAGTACCGCCTACCAGTGATCTCCCCCGAGGTCGAACTTTACCTGGCGCACATCCACCACACAGCTCAGTGGCAGGGATCAGGGGGTCAGGGTGCGTTGATTGATGGGTGCGATGATGCATGCGTGGCCTGGGTGGAGGTTCAGTGCGTCTGCAATATCGGCCTGCTATAAAGCTGTCAGACGATTACTATTATCTATGGCATTGGAAGCCGAGTATGGAGAAGCCCCGAGGGCGGCTACGACAGGGGAGACGACTGCCGCACAGTGAAAGAAGTGGGGGTTTATACACCCCAGGTATTGGATAAAGTATGAAATGCAAGTATGACGATCCATGCAGCAGGGAACAGGTCACTAGTGGGCTCATAAATCACACAATGTACATGTCTACTGAGTGGTAAGAGTCATCGCTATCATACCGTGACTATTAACCAATTGTCCGGACTTCCACAGTTTACAATTCGAGCAGGAACAAGAGTTTATAAATTGAGGCAGAAAAAAAAAGTACAAATGTGTAGAATTAGAAGGACCATACGTGGCAACACACAAACCAATCATCTCAGAGTTTACAGCTACATTTCAAAGTTCAGCCTCGGATAACAATCGCCTTCTCCCCTGCCCCAGTTCGTGCCTTGCCCGACTTGTCTACGTGGTCAAGACCTAGTACATCTTCAGGCGCGAACTTGTGGTCGTAGATAATATCATCTACAAAGCAATGTCATGTACACCCGGTCGTGCAATATGGGACGAGACTCACCATCCTCAATATATGTCGGTTGCTTGAACGTTGAAATTTGGATGAGCGCGAATCTGTACTTTGTAATGTCCTTGTCTGAAACACCTATCCGTCCTTGTAGACGCTTCTTCGTCTCTGCGAACTTCTCGTGCTGCAAAACAGTCAGTCTACTGCATATAGAATGAAGCTGCAACAAAGACGGACGGGTTTTACAACAAAGCGGAACGGCACGCCGTGTGTCCGCGAGACCTCCTTCTGGAAGTGGAAGACACTGATTATCTTTTCGTGTTCATCAGCTTCCAATTCTTCTCGCGGTATTTCCTACACGCGTTCAGGTTCATAACTTTTTCAAGAAGTGAAACGCGGACACACCTCGGCATAGAGTTCAACTGGATCAGGAATGTTCCCGATCATCTCTGAACCGGTAAACTCCTTTTGCGTCTTTCCGTCCTTGGACACCTCGAACACACGTATCTTCCCCGTGCCCCCCGGTGTCAACGTCACTTGCTTGGCGAGGTGATCGGCAAGCTCGTGAACCATGCTCGTCTTGGGCAAGAGGAACGGATGTGTCGCTTCTTCTCGGTTGTGAATTCCCGTCCATATGATCTTCAAACTTCGCTTCGTCTCGAGTTCGACGATGCTCACGTCCAACTTTTCATAAAGAATCACGGACGTCGTCGGGTTTATGTAGTTGGTGCCCATAATTTCTGCTATACTTTGATTCAAAGAGCGCTTGAGAATTGATTTGGGAGAACCATTCGTGACATGTGTCGTTGTGAAACGAAGCTTGATGGGATCGTGCCGCAAGAATTCCCCAGCTTTTTGCGACATCTTTGCAAAGTATCAACAAGGCACAGGTATCAACGAGCATACACGCACGATATCATAGTTGTGCTTCTTGCTCAGTATGAGACTGAACTCGGGGTGATCATGATCGGGTTCCTCGAACTTTGGACGGAAAATAATCATTACGCGGTTCTGCAAAAAGTCATAGAACTGTATGGGATTCGAGTAGAGTGCCTGACTCTCGATGTCATGGATCCTAGATCGAGATGAGAATGACTGATGATGACAAACAAGGTAGAACGCAAAAGACTCACTCTTTTTCAGAGTGATCAACTTGGAAACAGATGACGTCTCCATCCTGAATCTCGCTCTGAGCGAATGTCGATTTTTGTTTCATGAGTTCGATCATTCCAGGTTTAATTTCCTACAAAGCATGTGAGGACGACGACTTGCAAGACTCGAGGGGACTTGGCACCTCATACAACTTCAAAGGAGTACCGGACGGCCATCTCATGCGTTCGTTGATCCCAGAGTGGAGGTCTTGCACTTTGCTATTGCGAGAAACATACACCTTTCCAACACCATATAGCGTCTGTTTTGACGTGTCAAAGTGCTTCAGGAAAACCATGATACAACCTGTAGGAATGTCGGGCTGGCAAGCGATATTAGTAGGGGCGAAAGAAAGGACTACCTACATACCTTGCTTGGGTCGGGTATCACGTCAAGATAGAGGCGTAGGTCATTTTGCCTTGCGGCCATGTTGTTACGAATGACTTCGACGGCTGTGAAACGAATCAGAATGCAGAAAAAAAAACACATAAGCGTGAGTTTCTGCGCACTGAGGGTGGGCTCATTCTCAGGGATATGTGTATCAGGTCGAACTGTTTTGTTCTGTCGATTCACTAAAACCCATAATCGCACTTTGTTCTCTGGAATATTGAAGTGACTGGCAACGCGTGATTTGAAAATGTTGTACGTCTCCTGTTTGAGCACACGGAAGCTGGGTAGGTCTGAGGGGGGCCAATGCTTCTCGTCAAATGTTGCAAGATCGAAACCTTCGTGGTGCGCGAATGTATCATCAGTGATGACCTTGGCAGTGAGGAATAAATGTTGCTCTTCTCGCTCCCTCTTCTTGGCCTCGATCTGCAAACGCTCTTCGTCGAGTCTGCGTTCTAAACCCAGGTCAATGCATGTAGACAAAAGCAAGAAATGAGCATACTGAGATGTGGTGGTGTATCTTCTTCCTTGAATGGTGCTAGTATCTCGTCGATGGCCATCTCCCGGACGTATACCAACATGTAAGCATTAGTGAATCGCTTCATGGCGCGGACCTGATTACGTTGCAAATGCTGTGGGATGCCGTTCAAAGGTTCTCCGCCGTAGTTCTCCTCGAGTACCTCGCGATCAGTTACAGGGGTCACACGGTCATCGTCAAACTTGAGCCATCTTGTTTCGCGATCGGGCTTAATCAGAGCAAAGTAATGTCCGCCATTCACGTCACCGGAATGCACCAAGACGCCATGCAACTTGTATACCCAATTCTCAGATTTGGTTGGGCCCTCGTCGATGAATTCACCAAGATCGATCTCGAATGGGAACTCGTGACGATCGTTTATCTAAAAGCAAGGTGAGTGGTGGATAAAGACGACGGTAGGTGAAAAACCAACCTTGACCATGGCATCACGTTGAATGTCATACTCGAAGCGTTTGAGCTGAAGGTGAAGAACAGGAGGGAAAGACTCGAATACGAAACCCTTCTTGGCGTCCTGAAGGCCGTAACCTTCGGCATGGTACTTGTTCTCGCCTTCCATCATTTCAACAGCAACAAAGTACTTGAAAGACTCGTAGAGATTCTTCATGCCCTTGACGTTCAGTTGGATATCTGGAGTGCTGGGTGAGTAAATGCAGCAGCTGTGAAGATGGAGAAAATATGGACCTTTGAACTCTTCTGTCTTTGAGGACTCGTAGTCAACGTTGACACACTTGATATAACTCTTCATTTTGCCCACAAAGAGCTTGGCAATAGCGCCTTCCGCTTTCGTACCCTGTGTTACTTTTAGATGGGGAACGACGAGGGACATGGATGCAACCGACCTTCATTTTAGACTCCAAGTTATCTTGCAGTACGCGATTGAATTCCTGGACGTCATGTTGGTAAAACGAGTCATTTGACTTCCAACCAAACGACTTTGTCAACTCGGTCGTCCCTGATGGAGGGTGAGCGATGATCAACAAAAAGAGAGGACAACGAGATGCATACCAACGGGCTGATCTGAAGTCTGTAGGTGATAAAAGACGCGTTGGAGTGCAAGAGAGACACTTTCGGTGGGCAGTTCCTCCTCCGTAGGAATTTGATACACCGCCTGAAAGATGATATGAGCAAGGGGAATTTAGCGCCAGCGAGACCTGCCTTTCTGAAGTAACGGGTGCAAAAGAGAGACTGAAGGAGAGAATTCATATAACAGGTTGCTCCTTGGTTTTTTAGGCCAACGTAACCTGTCTCCTTCTTTGAATCGTAACTGGTGAGTTGTAAGAGGGGTATGGTGGTGAGGAGAGAGGGGGGGACGTTACTTGACAAAGTTGTGCCACAAGACGCCGGTGGGATCTTCGAGAACGCGGACAAAGACGGTTACTTCTGCAGACTCGTCTTCGATGGTCGGGCGGAGGTGACCTTCCTGGACATTGAACAGTTTGCGCAGCTCGCTAAAGCGAGTGAACCCCCAATCGCACTCCTCGGCAATGAAACGATGGTGGGCATCTTGTAACAAGGACCGTGAATAGTGGAAGACAGGTGGACGGGTGAGACTCACGGCTGACGGTGTATATGGTGGGATCATGTATGTTGGAAATGACGAGGGCGAATTGAGCGCAGGCGTGCCAGCCTTCTGGAGATTTTTTGGGGTCTGCATAGTCGAGATAGACTGATACGGTATCGTTGGGAGGGGCGTTCGAGTTTCCAAAGGGGAATAAGAGTATGCGCCTGAAGAGGACGAGGGTTGGGGGTTGGCATGAGGAGGTGAGAGGATACGCACCATCGGTGGCCACCACAATCAAACTCTGGGCCGTTGATCTTTTTGTCGAGTTTCTTCCAATTGGAGAGACGCCAGGTGTTTACCTGGAAATCCTTGACATCATGACCGAGGTCTGGCATGTGCTTTGCAGCAAATGCGTCGTCTGTGGAGGGGAATGAGGAGAGTGACAGGGGAGGAGAGAATGGAGCTGACGATCACGGACGGAGACGACGTCGTCGACGATTTCCATTGGTGGACCGCCGTTGACTTTGTCGTCGAGGAGGTCCATGTGTGTGCAAGGATCGGTGAGTGAGGATGTGGTTCAACGTCGAACACGACGACGGCGACGACGAGGATTATCAGCAGCAGAGACAAAGTCGGTGGGAAATCGAGCGGGGCCAGTATTGCATAAGCAACCCCCCACCTCGTGCCTCTTTTCTGCAGACCACCACGATCCTTTGATTGTTCGACAGCCCTTTTTTCACTGTCGGTAATGAGTCAACGTCGTGTAAGAGCACCTCCACGGCCACTCCGTATTGGCGTGCGCCGTCCCGCCCAGTCCGTTGTAGCTCGTAGTAGCCCGCTAGCGAGTCGAGTCGAGTTTTTACTAGGCATACATACCCCGAATATACGCGTTTTGTATCCGCCCGAGAACGTAAGCCTACCTCATGTCGACAACCCGGCGTCTCTCTCTCTTTCTGCATGACCACTCACTCTCGAAGACACGACCCCCCCAGGCAATGGCCCGACCCCATCGATGACCGTCGTCGACATCGTTCCGCTACAGTCCCCGCTGCACAGCCATACGACCAGCGGGACTCGCGTCGCCCCGCCCCAACCAGCAAAGCCTATCAACACGCGACACGGCCATCCGCGCAGTACTCCTCTTCCGGCTATCAATACCCACAACCCTCCCCATACCCTCCTCCTACTTCTGCTTATCCCCCAGCCAGCTCCTCCCGCAGACCCCCCGCAGACCCTCCCGATCCACGTCCCTCAAGACGTCCCCCTCCCCAACCCACCTACGACCCCGTCTCTAGTGGCGAAGACATGCCAAGGGCCCCGAGGCATTCCTCTCGCCCTCCCTACTCAACACAGCCCCCAATCTCGGCACCACCAAACCATGCGTTATGGAACCCACGCGAGACTTCATCCCGTCGCGACAAGGATCCCTACAGGGATCGCGATAGGGACAGAGACAGAGACAGACCTCCTGCTGACCCCGACTCCAGATACAGGGACAGAACCAGAACCGACCGACATCGTGAACGTGAACGTGAGCGTGAGCGTCCTAAAGAGGTCCGTTACCCGGAGCCCCCCAGGACCAGACACCACGACAGGCGCAAGGACGCCGACGCCGACACCGTCCTCTATACAGAACACAGAAATCCGTCCAAGACTTCACTTTCTGGAAGAGATGGCCTCCCTTCGTCTTCCATCCGTGAGTCGAGCAATGGTCATAGAAGACATCGGACCGAGGAGGGGACCACTTCCACCGTGAGTCTCTTACCCACACTTTATATCTCCCCCTCGCCCATCCTACACGTCAGCAGGGTCGTCGACGCCAGCCTGAAAACACGCACAACCCGATCACTACTGCCATGCCCTCCCAATCCCTACCGCAGCCTGATGCACAACAGACAGGTGAACCCCCGCCGCCTGCCCCTCGCGTAATGCCTGTTTACCTTCCACCGAAAGCCAAGTCACAGCGCTCCCAACGAGAGAGTCGCCCTTCAACCGCCCAAGGCGCTCAATCTGGTAGTGATACCGAACGGGCAACTTCCAAGGTACTTCATAATAGATCGTCATGTATCACTCTGCTCGTGCTCATGTCCGATCTCAGTATCGTATCGAACGTACTCATTCCGGCCCTGCTGTGCAAAGAAGCGACCCACATGCTTCCACTTCCACTTCCGCGAGGGACAGAGCCAATCACGATATCATGACGGTTCCACGAGAGGATCTCAGGAGACCAGAGGTACGATCTCTTCTTCACCATCACTCATCGTGTAACTCACTTCAAATCAGGCAAAGTATGCAGCACACCAAGACGCTCGCCAGCCTTTGGCACCCATCAATGTCGACATTCCTCTCGTGACTCCAGGTTTCAACGCATCCGCTTTACCCACCGAGACTAGGGCTTCGTCCGTACCACAAATTGTCAGTATCCGCGCGGGCCAGGGTCCCTCTGATCCGCACGACGCGCATTTAAAGTCGTCGGCATTTTCACATTCAGACGCTCCACAGGAAATCCTTGTCCACCCACCTCACCCAACCTCTGCATCCATTGTCAAGTCTTCTAGTTATTCTCGACCTCACTCCGACCGACCCGTCGTCGTGGAACATCCACGTGCTGAGCCTCATGGAGACGATCTATCTCCTCAACACATGTCGATCCACGAGTCAAGTCGTCCCGTGGCCGCCCCAATCTCTAAATCACACTCGCACTTTCGTGGGAACACGGAAACAGGGGTGGATCACCCACATCCGCATAGTCGGCCGCCATCTCGTTCAGCTCATAGGCCCAATAACCCCGTTCCTCCCGCAGTCGTCGGTCCACGTCCTTTACGTTCTGTCTCCCAAGGACCCCAATCGAGTGAGCCCTCCACCCGTCCGCCATCCGTTGTACAGTTTGCCCCAACCATACCACCTGTTCTGAATCAGTACTCTGTCCCCCCATCGCCTGGTCATCCCACTAATGGTACCCTGCCAAAGGCTTCACATACTCATGCCACGTTGTCGTCTGTTCAGCCGGGTTCTAAACATACACAACTTCACGGCGCATCCTTGAGTCATTCCCCATCCACACACCAGGCGCCATCTACTCCTCCTAGTGTTCATCCTACCCCGATTATTGTCCCCCAGACGCTCTCTACATCCTCTCGACCCTCCACCCGAGATGGTCCACGCACGGATGCGCCACATGCTCTCCAGCAACCAGCAGATCGGCAATCGATAATGGACGATCGACCAGGGCCCCAGCAGATGTCCAACAGCTCGACCGTCAAAGCATCTTGGGTGGTTCAAACACCAGCTACTGCAAAAAGGGCCAGGATATCTCGAGAGGACAAGTATTTGCGAGACCATCACTTTGACTCTGAGACGCCGCGAGCCCAACTTCGTCAAGTGCTCTCACAAGATGACGACCCATTCCCTCGTGCGTCTTCGTCGATGATGAAGGCAAGCCAGGCGGCGACTCCGTCAGCTGCGTCTCAACGAAATTCTCTTGGTACGAAGACACGAGATGACCCTTTTGGCACTCCGCGAGGTACATTGGCGAGTAGTTCCCCCAGGTCCATCGCTGTGAAAGAGGTGATATCTACAAACTCTTGAACCTCCTCTGTTTCTCATCTTCTATTGTGATGTCCAGGCACCTACTCCAGAGCATCCACCGAAGCAGCATCTATTGTCGCACCTTGCAGGTCCACCACAGATCGCCGTCGTCGGGGCAACTCCTGTCTCCATTGCGCGCGACTTGCCGCAAAGTCGTATTGATCATGCTTTTCTTGCGCCTCCTTTTCCTGCGCCTCCTTTGGTCTCGAGGACATCCAGTTCACAAGACCAACAATTTCAGCCTCCTCCGCAACCCGCAGTTCGGGATACACCACCGTCATCAGCTTACCAGCCCCAATCAGCACTTGCGGTGCATGCGCCGTCGTTGTTTCACCCATATCGACCTCCATCTCTTCCATCTCCTGCAGACGATGCCCAGTCATCACCTCCACCCCTTCGGATTCCCCCACCCAAGGGTCTAGAGGATCCCCCACCTCCACCTATTGAAATACGAACGAGCGAACTTATCCCGACACGTTCGCAGACAGATAGGGAAATTGTAGACGTCGTCCCCAATGTGCAGAGCGAAATGTTCCATATTTCCTCGCAACCTCCGTCTGCGATACGCGCCACACAGGCCTGGCAGACCAGTAAACCAGATAATATTGCGGTCCCGACAGCACTGTATGATGCGGATGCGAGATCTTTAAAGCCTTCTTTGGCTCAGCCCGACGATGTGCAGGTAGTTCATCAAGACATCGTGGTCCTTTCGTCGCAGTCTTCCGCCACTCCTACAAGGCAGCGACTGAAAGCTACAGTTGAAGATGTTCCAGAGGATTCGCCAGTGTCAAGCAAATCGATTTCCGCGAGTGTGCCCACGACAACTCCTTCTGTACCGTCATCGAGACCTCCATCATTACAGCACCCCACTATCGCGAACGCTAATTCGTCTTCCAAGTTCGTACCAGTGGACCAAGTTGGTCATAAATCTTCACCCCCATCAAGAAGCAGAGATCCACCTTTGCATCGTAGTGCCGATCCCGTCGCTATGCCCGTTGCTCCTCCTATGCCTCCGCCGACTTCTGCCCCTGTACCGACGCGCCTACCATCTTCAGCACCCCCTACTCATCCCACATTTGTATCGTCTACCCAAGCTCCATCTACTCAGCGTACTACGTCCCACACTGTATCCTCTCGTACTCATCAGCCCGGTGTAGAAATGTTTCAGACCAGTAAGCTCTCGTCGTCAACGGGAATCAACCCTGGTGTTTCTGGGAGTGCCAACAAGCCCACCGTTGCGCCATTACAGATCAATAACACTCCCGTTAGTACCGCTACTGGTCAATATCAACCAATGAGTGGTGGCCCTTTGGTTTCCAGGCTTGCAAATGCGTCGACTACTGCTCCCCATCCCGCCACAACTGCAGTGACCAAGACTCCCGCAGCCGTACACATGACGAGCGGCTCCAGCGCTCCAGCTCCATCCCCTAATACCCAACCATCTGCTCCCGAGCCACTCAGGCAACAGCCGAGCCGTCCGGGAGCCTTGTCAATACCTCCTGTAGATACCACATCATCCACAACCATAACGTCGACAACTAATCTCAAGAATGCTTCTCAGGAACAACCCATTGTAGATTCTACTCGACCTCGTGATGTTGCGCCGTTCGCCACCCGGAACCTTGCACCTTCGTTACATATATACCCTACCTCTACTCGCCCAGGCATATCCTCTGCAACGACTCCACAGACTCACGTGACTCCAGCTCAACCACAGACTCATCATCGAGTTGTATCATTACCAGTATCATCATCTGCGGCAATACAAAGGCCGCGCTCACCACGTAAATATTCACAACCTATCCCTCCACCCACAGTTTCGTCTCAGCCTTTCCCGTCTCGTCCATCAGTTGCCGAGGCCCAAACGGCACGGATCCCAACATCGGCACACGTAGCGACCCCTGCTCCAGTTCGATCGACGCGATTGCCACCTCCAGATCGCTCGCACGACTCTGATATGCTTAAGACCCCATCCTCCATCGCACCGTCTCCCATGCTCAGCCCAGACACCTCGAACGGTGTTCCACAATCCATCACTGTTCCGATTCGGTCACGGCAGCCGTCCACAGACTCGAAAGACGACAAGAAGAAACCTTCGGGGTTGTTTGGTCTTTTCAGAACGAGAACGCTCTCTGCGAAGGCGGCTGATCCCCCAGTTGCTGCTACGGTCACCAGAGCGTCTCTTGACCAGGGAAGGGCTCAACCCGAGGCCTCGGCTGTTACTTCTACCACTACACCTGCGCCTCGCGGGGTGGCGTCGATTTCAACTGTCAAGGAGGGGAATTCCGCCGTACCACCGCCTACCTCCACCACCACGCGTGCGGGACCACAGTCCAGGTTCAGGGGTAGGGCACCCGATCTCACTGCCGCTCCTCATCCAGCGCAAGTACCACGGGAGCCAAAGGATCACATGTTCACCCCGTTCAAATTCCTGACTATGAACTCCAAAAGGAACCGAACGGTATCGGCTGCGTCTCTCGATGTCTGTGATGGAAACACGGCTGTGTGTATTTTATTTCCTCTCCCAATGTATGCTTAATCTTAATTATGGTGGACAGACCAACACGGTGATCGGATCCCCTGATCACTCCGCCATTAGTCAAGTGCAACCCTTGCCGCGCATCATGCCACCTGACGTGCGCGACCCGTTGGTGGCGGCGTCGGAATGGAGAGACAGGGAAGAAGCTGAACGGAGGGAACGCAGGACGCATCGGATCCGACGACCTGGAGTGACGTTTGACGTCGAGGAAGAGCCGCCTTCCCCTGCGCCTGGTACTGTGAACAAGCGGAAGAGGTTGGTTCGGCGTCCGTCGGGGCGGACTGCTGCTCCTGGGCCGCCGCGTGCGGAACGTTGACCTGGATGGAGAGAATGTCTCATTGTCTGGAGAATGGAGGATCATGCAACGCAACCATTGTCGCAGGTCGGACGGCTCATGCTATGTATGTTATGCCACGTCTAGTATTATGTATTTTGCTTCGTATAATGCTCATCGTCGTTGTGTTGATGCGGGCGATCGACGATATTTGAACACTTCTACTTCGGCAAATCAAAGAATCAATTCAATCTTCGGCGATCAATGCTTCAACCCCAAAAAACATTCACTAGAAGTAATTCCTCAAATCCATTACCGCCTGGGAGTACTTCTGCAAATTCTCCCTCTCCCACTCGCAGATCCGCCTAATATCTGCCATTGGGTCAGAGGATGTTGCGCCGGGCTTCATGAAATCAGGGATCGGAGGTAGGCCGGCTTTCCTGAAGACATCTGCTGACGTCTTGCGACCTTTGTCCTCTTCCTCTTCGTCCTCTTCGTCCTCTTCGTCTTCATCCTCTTCATCCTCTTCGTCGCCCTCTTCGTCTTCATCGCCCTC
>JBBPLF010000859.1:0-14498 GCA_038089615.1 Aureoboletus auriporus
ACTTACACTTTGGCTCTATTTGTTCATGGTCCTGAGTTATATGACCCATTCTCCAAAATCTCAAAACATTGACTCAGTTTTGGAAGTCACTGTAGTTCTACGCAATCCAGCATTGTTACTTAGCACATCCATAAGCCCCAAGTGTGCGCATTGGGTAGTGAGACACTTCTTCCCTCTGCTTCACCCACAACAAGACTTTGAACTACTTTGAGTGTTCGCTGTGCTACGTTCCGATGCCCAGCGTTAACAGTCTCAGCATCATTTGCGTTCTTCTGGGGTGAGTTTGGAGATGCGAATTGTGTCAATGTCCATGGCATCAGGGTCACGGGTTTTGGCCTGAGTTTTAGGGGACAAAGGGGTATAGGTCTGGGTGGTGACTTTGCTGTGGTGTTGCATAGCGAAGGCTTTGGCAATGTCTCATCTGGTTTGGATTTCTTGTGCCTGTTTGTACCAGTTATCAATGGTCTTGGTATCTTTGCTTGATTCACTGATCTTCTCGGACATGGAGATGGGAAGTCCTGCTCCAAAGAAGGATCTTAGGACACTATCCTCGTTAATTCTGGAGACAATAACATTGTTCTGGAAGTTGGCAATATATTCGGAGAGGTTGCTGTTTTCAGGCATGCAGTAAGTGGTGAGCCAGACAATGGCTTTCTCGGCGGTGTCCTTTCTTTCGAACACAGTTTTGAATGCAGCTCGAAAGTCGGTGAAGGTTCCTAAGTCTGGTGGTGTTGCATTCAATGCTTTCTGGTGATAGGTGGCTGCCCAAGTAATGGCAGTTCCTTTTGTCATATAGGATAGGGCAAAGGCAACACGTTTGGCTTTGGAGTCGTATACTTTGTTGTTGACCATGAGGTAGAAGGCCACAATGTCGAGCCAGATCATAGCTTTGGCTGGGTTTCCACTGAAAGATTCGGGAGTTCCAATGCGAAGTTTGGTGGCCTTGGTGGTGGGGGTGGTGTTGGACATGGTTGGGGTGACAGGTGACAGGGATGGGGGTACAGTGAAGAGGTTGGTTCAAGGGGCGGCTGGGGTTGGTGACGGGGGCATAGGTACTCGTGGAATGTTCAAAGTGGCAGACAAAGTGTGAGCTAAGTCGAGATCTTCCCTTCGTTTTTCTTCAGTAAGAAGGGTGGTGTTAAGGTCAAGTTCCTCCTCGAGATCAGTGAGGGAGGGATCAAGTTCGGGCTTAGAAGCAAGTTCTTGAGCTGGAGTATGGTGGCGACCCCAATGAGGGTTGGTCGAGGGACGGTGGTGGTAAATGGTGATAAAAGGCTTACAACGATGGTAGCCTGTTTAGAGCACGCTTGACCTTTTGTTATGCTCAACTTGGGTAGAGGTGAATGTAGACCTGGTCGGTTCAAAGGTTCAAGGGTTCTTCTGACGATAAGATGATCGTCAGTGGTTTCAAGGGTTTCAAGGGAGCATCCACTCAGAGTAGGACGAGGACTTTAAGGGAGACAAGGGATCCGAGGGATCAGAGATGATGTACAAGGGATGATGCTATTCCAGGTAGGTCAAGCATGAGGTACATTGTTGGTATTGTTGGGTTTATATAGGGAAGGGAAAAGAGGAATTACTAAGCAATAGAATGTGAAGGAATTCCTAAGAATGTTTAGTAATACACAGCAAGTAAGACAGAAGAGGAAACGATGATGTAAAGCAGGCTGTACAGCAAGACATGTGTCCGATAGGAATGCATGAAGAGGTAATCAAGATGACAAGGCATCTGACAGGAGCGTTTTGAAGAAGTAAGCAAGATGATGAAAGGAAAATGAATAAGGGTGAATTGTAACAGACATCATCGTTTCCTCTTCTGTCTCATTTGCTGTGTATTACTAAACATTCTTTGGAATTCCTTCGCATTCTATTGCTTAGTAATTTCCTTTTCTCTCTCGTATATAAACCCTACGATACCAATGATGTACCTCACACTTGACCTACCTGGAATAGCATCATACCTTGTACACCATCTTTGATCCTTCGGATCCCTTGTCTCCCTTGAAGTCCTTATCCTACTCTGAGTGGACACTCCCTTGAAACCCTTGAAACCACTGATGATCGTCTTATCATCGGAAGAACCCTCGAACCCTAGAACCATCTATGACAAATGTTCGTCCTAGACAGAACCCTTGAACCGACCAGGTCTATGTTCACCTCTACCCGAGTTGAGCATAACAAAAGGTCAAGCATGCTCTAAACAGGCTACCATTGTTGTAAGCCTTTTATCACCATTTCCCACCACTGTCCCTCAACTGACCCTCGTTGGGGTCACCACTGAACCCCAGCTCAAGAACCTGCTTCTGAGTCCAAACCTGATCCCTCTCTCATTGACCTCGAGGAGGAACTTGACCTTGACACCACCCTTCTTACTGAAGAAGAACGAAGGGAAGACCTCGACCTAGCTCACACTTTGTCTGCCACCTTGAACGTCCCACGAATACCCACACCCCCGTCACCAACCCCAGTTGCCCCTCATACCAACCCCTTTGCCATTATACCCCCACCTTTGTCACCTGTATCCCCAGCCATGTTGACCACCCCCGTCACCAAACCCACTGAACTCTGCATCGGAACCCTCAAGTTCAATGGGAACCCAGCAAAAGCCATGATCTGGCTTGATACTGTGATATTTTATCTCATCGTCAATGAGAAAGTTTATGACTCCAAAGCCAAACATGTTGCCTTTGCCCTATCCTATATGACAAAAGGAACTGCCATTACTTGGGCAGCCACCTTCCACCAGAAAGCCTTGAATGCGACGCCTCCTGACCTAGGAACTTTCGCCGACTTCAAAACCGCATTTAAAACTGCGTTTGAGAAGAAGGATACTGCTGAAAAAGCCATCACCTGGCTCACCACCTACCACATGCCTGAGAATGGCGACCTCTCCAAATACATTGCCATGTTCCAGAACAACGTTATCATCTCTGGAATCACCAAAGACAACGTCTTGAGATCGTTCTTTGGAGCAGGACTTCCCATCTCCATGTCCAAAAAGATCAGTGAATCAAACAAAGATACCAAGACCATTGATGACTAGTACAAATGGGCGCAAGAAGTCCAAACCAGACGAGACATTGCCAAGGCCTTTGCCCAGCAACACCATAGCAAAATTACCACCCAGACCTACACCCCTTCGTCCTCCAAAACCCAGACCAAACCACATGACCCTGACGCTATGGATGTCGATACCATTCACATCTCCAAACTCACCCCAGAAGAACAAAAACAATGCAGAGATAAAGGACTCTGCTTCTGCTGCAGGAAACCTGGACATATGAGTGGGAAATGCCCCAACTTCGCCAAGAAGGAACCCACCATCAAGACGACCACCAAAGAGGACGAAATTCCCAACCTCATGGACATCGACAATGAAGAAGAAACCGTCCAAAGAGTAGCTTTCACCCCTTCAGATTTTTAAAGAGGGGAACTCGATCGACACAAGTCTCCCCTACCCTTAGATGCGATGCTGTACATGTACAATCTTTGACCAAATCTATGCAAATCCCTGCCCAGATTGTTGTCCCATCACATATCCTGCAAACCATTGAAACCCACACCTTAGTCAATAGTGGAGCTGATATCTCCTGTATCGACCGACAATTCGTGCAAAAACATGGATTACCCACCACCAAACTCACGAAACCCATCAAAGTACGAAACGCTAATTCCTCCTTCAACAACAATGGAGAAATTCGGTACACTTGTGATCTCTTTCTTGTGATCGAAGGTATTGCCCAATGAACCACCTTCCATGTCATGTCCTGTGGGCATGACAACATCATACTTGGGCTCCCTTGGTTCAAAAAAACCAATCCAACAGTCAATTGGGCAAAACAAACTCTTTCCTTTGATGAATCCCTTGATGAATCCAAAGATCTCTTCCATTCTCACATGGAAGACACCAAACAACATGACACCTTCTACAAAAAGGCCTCCTTTCCCCCACCAAAACATGTCCATGTCAACACTGCCACCAAAGACCACCTCTTCTCATACATGAACCAAGAAACTGAATCTCAGTACATCCAACAGGCCCTCGATAACAGGGTCCTCCATCGCATCATCTGATGTGGATCCTGCTTCATTCCCAAGGGATCGCCAGTTATTGCCAAGCTAACCACTGCCACCGAACTTGCCATGACTGCCGAAAAGAACAAACCCAAGGCTGTTCTTCCCCCTGAATACCAGAACTTTGCCTCCATCTTCTCTAAAGAAGCCACTGACCACGTACCCCCCTCTCATCCCTATGACCACGAAATCAACACCAAAGAAACCTTCATCCCAAAGATTGGAAAAGTCTATCCCCTCTCCCCTGAGGAACGAAAAGCAACTGAATCTTTCCTTGAAGAACACCTCACATCTGGGAAAATCTGCCCGTCTAATTCCCCCCAAGCCTCTCCTTTCTTTTTCGTTAAAAAGAAGGATGGCGGCCTCCACACCTGCCAAGACTACCGATACCTCAATGAACACACTATTTGTGATGCATACCCTCTCCTGCTCATCTCTGACCTTGTCGATAAACTCCAAGGAGCTAAGGTCTTCACCAAGTTTGATGTCCGATGGGGATATAACAATGTCCACATTAAGGATGGACATCAATGGAAAGCCACCTTTGTCATCCACAAAGGACTCTTCAAACCCACTGTCATGTTCTTCGGCTTTAACAACTCCTCTGCCACCTTCCAATGATTCATGAACAACTCCTTTAGAGACATGATCTCTGAAGGATGGCTCGTCATCTACATGAACGATCATCTTATCTTCTCCCCCGATGATGACACACACACAGAATGAACCCAATGTGTTCTTCAATGCATGAAGGAACTCGACCTTCACCTGAAACTCGAAAAATGCACCTTTGTTGCCACCAAAGTCAAATACCTCAGAATGATCATCAAACCTGGACAACTCACTATGGATCCTTAAACTCGATGGAATTGCCAAGTGGCCCACACCTACTGAAGTTCGCTCCTTCCTGGGGTTCGCCAACTTCTATCGATGATTCATTCCTGACTACTCCACCGTCACACACCCTCTTATTGACCTTACCAAGAAGGACCTCACCTGGAACTGGACTCCCTTGTGCCAACACAGCTTCGATAAGCTTAAAGAACTCTTCCTGTCAAAACCTGTTCTTTGCTTACCTAATCTTTCTGCCCCTTTCACCATCACCACTGACACTTCCAAGTTCACTTTGGGTGCCATTCTCCTTCAGACTGATTCCAATGGTGACTGGCACTCATGCTCCTACCTGTCACAATCATTCTCCCCAGCCGAGCGCAATTACAATATCTACGACAGAGAACTCCTCACCATCATTCATGCCCTGAAATCCTGGTGACACTACCTCCATGGATCACCTTTCCCAGTCCAGGTCTTTACTGACCACAAAAACCTGACATATTTCTGCCAACCACAAGCCCTTAACCATCAACAAGCCTGCTGGCTTCTTGATCTCACTGACTTTGACCTCAAAATGATCCATGTCCCAGGAAAACTCCTTGCTGGCCCTGACACCCTCTCTCATCGTCCCAACCTCCTCCATGCCTCATTCTCTGAAAATGATAAAACAACCCTCCTTCCTCCTTCTCTCTTTGTCAACCTCATTGATACCTCACTTTCAGATTGTATCAAATCCACTTCCACCTCTGACCCCCTCATTCTCCAAGCCCTCCAATCTATGGAGGGTGTTAGAACTGTAGGAACGGACGTAACTCCAGCGATGTCCGGAGCAGAGTCTCAGCAGGACTTGGCTTCAGTGTATGTGCTGCGCCCTTACTGAATCCGGGGGTCCCAAATTGCTCGGAGGTCGGAGGTCATGAGAACCGCCGGGGTTCAAGTGTAACGGAGGATGAGAAGAAGAGGGAGGTCAGACGGAGACCAAGAGGTCGGAGCAAGGAGAGGAAGGTGGGTATTCAATTCAAGGTTCAATTTGATATTCAACTGGAGCTACAACTACAGTACAGAGGAACTTATATATGGAGGGTGGAAGGTGTTTCAGGGTAAACGACGGGGACGGAGATGTAAGTAGGGAATCCGACGGAGACGGAAGTAAGTAGTGACTGACGGAGACGGAGATGTAAGTAATGACAGACGGGGACGGAACAAATGTCAGAAGTGACGGAATGTGACGAGGCAAGAATGTAAGGTACAATAAGGAAGTCCGGGGAACTGAGATACCTAAGTGTGCAAGATTGCACCAAAGTTGTGCCGTGGTGACCGGAGTTGGACTTGGAGAAAATCTGGGATATGACAGTATCCCCCTCTTAGGTCTGAACCCTCGAAGGCCATCAGGCAAAGATGGGGTCCGAAATCGGAAGGCGTGTCCAGTCAGGAATTGTGGGGTCCGGGCTTGTCTGGGTAGCAAGCATGATAGTCTTGGACTAGTTCAGAAGCATGTCCGAGCTCCGTAGCGAGTAGCCAAAACAACTCTTCGTCAATACCCTCATAGCCGGACCAATGCACGAGATAAAGCAATTTGCAAGTCTTGCGTCGACGGTCGATCTTGGAGTTGAGAATCTCAGAGATCTCATACTCTGGTTCACCGTCTACCTCGACTGCCAGAGGTGGAGGTTGAGTCCGGTTGGGAATGGTGTTAAGTACGGAGGGTTCGAGTTGAGAGATGTGGAAGACGGGGTGAATGGACTTCATGGAGTCGGGGAGACGGAGTGTGAAGGAGTGTGTACTGGCTTGAGCGATGATGTCATACAGATCCAAATTTTTCTTGGAGAGCTTCATAAAGGGCCGCGTAGAGCGGAAGTACTTGGCTATGACGAAGACCTGGTTGCCGACTTTGAAGTCCGGTGCCGGAGTCCGTCTAGCATCCGCAGGGCCTTGGTATCGCTCTTGCACATGAGCCATCTCTTCATGGAGGAACTGGTGGAGGGAGTCGAGGTCGACAGAGTATTTCCGTGCTCGAGTGGAGGAGAGATCTTGTTCGGGGTGGACCATAAGGTTTGGGTGGTACCCTTTGTTGGCGAAGAACGGAGATACTCCAGTGGTAGCGCTCGGAGCGTTGTTGTACGAAGACTCCGCGAGGGGCAGGAGCTCGCACCAATTGTCTTGTTGGTAGTTGCAATAGATCTGGAGGTACTGCTCGAGGGTCTGATTCATTCGCTCGGTTTGGCCATCTCCTTCTGGGTGGTAACCAGAGGTGAAGTGTAGACGGATGTTGAGGGCCTTGCCTAGAGAACGAAAGAAGTGTGAGACAAACTTGGAGCCTCAATCGGAGGTGATGTGGGATGGAACTCCGTGCTTGGAAAACACGTGGAGGAGGAACAGCTTTGCTAACTCCAGAGATGTGATCGTGTCGTGGGTAGGGATAAAGATGCATTGTTTGGAAAGGCGATCGACAACGACGAGTATGGAAGTATATCCGGAGGACAGAGGGAGCTGTTCGATAAAGTCCATGGAGATGGAGTTCCAGGGTTTTTCGGAAATGGGGAGTTGTTTCAGGAGTCCATAAGGCTTGTGTCTAGGAACTTTGGCACGGGCGCAGGAGGTGCAGGACGAAACATAGTCCTTCACAAACATTCTGATTCCTAGCCAGGTGTATTCGCGTCTTATGAGTTCCAGAGTCCGGTTTTGACCGAAATGTCTGGAGAGCGGGTGGTCATGTTTGTAATGAAGGACGCGGAGACGGAGATTGTTTGCGTCCAGGACATAAATTCAGTCATCTAAATGGAGGAAGCCATCGGAGTCGACTGACCAATGGGGATCGGCAAGGTCGGTAGGAGGGAGGTGCTGAATAGCAATGGGATCGGAGGGGAGAGCAGAGAGGATGTCACTGTGGAGTTGCTCAACATCAAAGAGCATGCTAGCTCAGAGTACCGGAGCTGCAAGATAAGTTGCTCAGAGGGACGAAGTGAGCTGCTCTTGAGTGAATACAGGATGGAAGTTATGAGGGTTGACACGAGCGTAGTCCTTATCCCCCTCTTTGGGATAGACGTCCCAGCGTCTAGTGAGGGCATCAGGTTTCACGCCAAGGTGTCCAGAACGGAAACGGACGACCATATTGAACTGAGAGAGGAACTCTGACCACCAGGCCTGCCAGTGAGTCAGGAGTTTGGAGGTGGCGAAGTATTCAAGGTTCTTGTGGTCGGTGATGACGTCGATGGGGGTACCGGATCTTTCAAGGTAGTGGTGCCAAGTCCGGAAGGACTCATGGATAGCGAGGAGCTCCTTATCGTGGATGTCATAGTTAAGCTCCGGAGTGGTAAGTGTACGGGAGTAGAAAGCGATGGGATGGACCTCATCGTCCGGACATCAGAGCGAAAGGATGTCGGCGATGGCATAGTCGGAAGCGTCGGTTTCCACAATCAGCGGAGCATCCGGAGACCAGTGGGTAAGGATAGGAGCGGAGGTGAAGGCGTCTTTGAGGGATTTGAAGGCGGTGCGACAGTCATCGGAGAAGAGCCACGGAGTACCTTTGCGAGTGAGGCGAGTCAAAGGAATGACGATATCGGAATAATTATGAATGAAACGCCGATAAAAATTAGCAAAGCCAAGGAAGGACTGGATGTCCTTGACCTTCCAGGGTTCTGGCCAATCCTGGATAGCCTCGATCTTGTCCAAAAACATAGTGAGACCGGAGGGTGAGAGGCAGTAACCCAGGTATTCGGTGGAGGTTGTATGGAACTCACACTTCTCAGGCTTTGTGTAAAGTCCATGTTTGCAGAGCCAACGGAGTACTTCTCGGACATGCTCCTTGTGGGAGGACATATCTTCGGAGTAGATAAGGATGTCGTCAAGATAGACTATGATGCAAACATCTAGTAAATCAGCGAAGATGGTATTGATGAACTGCTGGAATGCCGCTGGAGCATTGGTAAGACCGAATGGCATGATGAGCCATTTGTAGGAGCCATAGCGCGTCCGGAATGAGGTCTTCCATTCGTCACCCTCGGCGATATGGACCAAATGGTACGCATGCCAGAGGTTGATCTTGGTGTAAACTTTTGCGCGGCTCGAAGCGTCCAGGAGATCGGAGATGCGGGGTAGCGGGTAGCAGTCCTTCTTCATGATTTTGTTGAGTCCTCGGAAGTCGATGCAGAGGCGGAGTGAACCGTCCTTCTTGCGGACAAAGAGGACCGGAGCAGTGTGAGTGGAGGAGGAAGGGCGAATGAAACCCATTGCAAGGTGTTCATTGAGGAATGCCCAGAGTGACTCAAGTTCGGATGGGGAGAGGGAATAGGTGGTACCAATGGGAGGAGAAGCGCCATCCTCGAGGTCGATCTTCAGATCGTGCTCGCAATGAGGGGCAAGGATAGAGGCCTTGCTCTTGCTGAACACGTCAGAGAAGTCGTGGTACTCCGGAGGGACTCCGGAGAGATCGACAGGTTCGGGGTTTGTGGAGGCGGTGTGGAGATCACTCCCTTGGGGACGGATTTGCATGCTGAATTGCACGGATCCTTCAAGGCGACATGCCAGCGCAAAAGCGGGGGTACTGATGATCGCGATCGGAGGAGCCTTGCGGTTGGAGAAACACGGTGGATCGGATGGTGGGTCAGCCGGAGGAGGTAAGTCCGGAGGCTGCGGAATTGAGCTCGGGGGTGCTGGCAAGGGCTGTTCAGGTGAATGGAACGATATACTGCTCGAAACCCAATCAATCAATGGATTGTAGCGGGTGAGCCAGTTGTGTCCTAGAACAAGTGAGCAGGAGCCATCCAGCAGAGTGACATAAAATGTCGTCGGAGTGATATCACCGGTTCGGAAATGGATGGAGAGGTCGACAGCTTGAGTGATCACAGAGTTTGAGGTTCCATCGAAGAGGCGGAGTTGCAACGGAGGGACGGAGTAAGTTGAAAGAGTGTGTTTATTCACAAAGGAGGTATCTATAAAACAATCAGAGGAACCAGAATCTACGAGAGCGGAGAAAGCGGGGATGTCATAAGAAAGGAGAGAGACGGAGGGCATGAGGGACTTCGGATCTGAGAGAGCGGACGCGTTGAGTCAGATCTCCTTGAGTGCACAGGGGGGATCAACGCGACCTCCTTCCTGTGCAGAGTCAGGGAGGTCGCGGACTATTTTTTTGTCTCCAAGGAGACCTCCAGTGTAGTGTCCAGAGTTGCAGTCAAAGCTGCACGAGCCTTCGAAGCCTTGGAAGTAGACTTCAAGCAGTCCTTAGCCATATGGCCAGCGTGTCCGCAGAACATGCACAGTTTGTTGTCGAACCTGCACTTGCGCTCTTCCGCAGTGAGCTTGCCATCCTTTCTGAGTTTTGAGGAAAGGTCGGGCTTGGAGGACGAGGCAGAGTTGGCGGTCCGGACCTTGGAGTCCGTGTGACCACCGGAGTTGGATGCGGAGGTGGGGGTGGAGTTGGAGGATGCAGCGGGTTTCGAAGAGGATGAGGAAGAGGATTGCGTGGGCTTCGTTTGACGACTGATTTCGGATTTGCGCTCCCAGTAGCGCGCGTCAATCGTCTGAGAGAGGATATGGAGTTCGGCGAGGGTGGGAGGCTTCCAAAGATCTCATCCTTGATGTGATCGGGGAGACTGTCGTAGAAGTGGTGCCGGAGGGCACCTTCTCCGTATCCACGGACTTGTGAAGCAACGCGGTTAAATTCCACCACGTACTTGTTGATCCTCTGACCATCTTTCATAGATAGATGATCGAGCTAATGTTCCGCATCTCCAACGGGGTCGTGCGGACCAAAATTGGTATGGAGTTCAAGGATGAACTCCTTGTAGTCATCCATCCAGAGAGGGCAGTCATCCGGCCCATCCATCTGGAGGAGATCAGGCTCGAACCATTCCAGAGCCATGCCCTTCAGGTAGGATTGCGCGAAGGTGACCTTGGCGCAGTCCGTTCTAAAGGCCTTCAGCCGGTCCTGGAAGTTGAGTTCGCACTGGACCAGGAAGACCCGGAGTTTGTGGGGATCCATCCCGTCAAACTGATCCGGTTCCTGGACCTTGGTGCGCGGAGTTGACTCGGAGGACTTCCGAGAGGATCAAGCGAGGAGCTGGATTGCGCTGGCAAGCTGGGCGAGCACATCCTGGGGGGCCTCGTCGCCTTCAGAGTTGAAGGGGTCTCGACCAGGGCCATTCGAGTCGTCATCAGATGGGTCATCTCCGGGGAAGTCTGGATCATCCGGAGGAGGAGGGTTGTCATTAACGGGAGTGCGGAAAGTAGCCTCATGTTGGCTCGAGTGATGACTGGCTGACTCGCCATCACCACCTCCGAGCTGGGCAGAGACTATCCGCGCTCCAGGAGTTGGGGATTCGGGGTAACCTTGGGAGATGGAGGGTGCGGATCGTGCGGAGAACTCACAGAAGTCGTTAGTGGACTCGGGGCCTCGGCGGTTGCTCCCAAATATGGACAGAGGGTTGTATCGAGGGGATAGGGTGGGGACGACATTGGTACCTGCTCTGGTACGAGCGTGAGTGTTCATGATCGTCAGGTTCTAGCAAGTGGGAGTCGAATATACTGTTAGAACTGTAGGAACGGACGTAACTCTGGCGATGTCCGGAGTGGAGTCTCAGCGGGACTTGGCTTCAGCATATGTGCTGCGCCTTACTGAACCCAGGGGTCCTGAATTTGCTTGGAGGTCAGAGGTCAAAGGTCACGAGAACCGCTGGGTTCAAGTGTAACGGAGGATGAGAAGAAGAGGGAGGTCGGACAGAGACCGAGAGGTCGGAGCAAGGAGAGGAAGGTGGGTATTCAATTTGAGGTTCAATTTGATATTCAACTGGAGCTACAACTACAGTACAGAGGAACTTATATACGGAGGGCGGAAGGTGTTTCAGGGTAAACAACGGGGATGGAGATGTAAGTAGGGAATCCGACGGAGACGGAAGTAAGTAGTGACCGACAGAGATGGAGATGTAAGTAATGACAGACGGGGACGGAACAAATGTCAGAAGTGATGGAATGTGATGAGGCAAGAATGTAAGGTACAATAAGGAAGTCTGGGGAACTGAGATACCTAAGTGCGTGAGATTGCACCGGAGTTGTGCTGTGGTGACTGGAGTTGGACTTGGAGAAAATCCGGGATATGACATCATCCCACTACACCAGCGTTGACCCCCCTTCCTTCAAGTAGCACTCGCCCTTTCCAACAGGTCTCGGTTGACCTCATCACTGATCTTCCTCCTTCCCTCACCTTCGATTCTATCATGGTCGTGGTCGACCATGGGCTTACTAAGGGGGTAATCCTCATCCCTTGCCATAAAACCATTGACATTGCCAGAGTTGCCCAACTGTTTTTCACAAATGTATTCCGACACTATGGACTCCATAACCACTGCATCTCTGACAGAGGACCCCAATTTGCATCTGCCTTTGCTCGAGAACTTGCCAGACTTCTAAAATATGATCTGAAACTCTCATCCACATACCATCCCCAAACCAATGGAGAAACCAAGCAAGTAAACCAAGAACTCGAGACCTATCTGCACATATTCTGTGACGGACACCCAGAACAATGGGCTGAGTTACTCACCATGGCGGAATTCTCCCACAATTCTGCCATTCACTCCTCCACTCTGAAATCCCCTTTCTCCCTCATCCTGGGATACGAACCCCGCTCTTATCCTCCAATCGGAAAGACGTTCCTTCCTGCCTTGAAGACACACCTATTGGAACTAGAGGAAGCCCGATGGGAAGCCCTTGCTGCGCATGAGAAGACACAACAGATCATGAAGGAATGAACCTCTTCCAGGTTCCGCCCCTGGGAAATCAGTGACAAGGTCTGGCTGGAAAGGAGAAACCTTCAACTGCAGTACCTATCAAAGAAACTATCCCCTAAATGAGAAGGACCATTTGAAATCACACAGGTTATCTCCCCTATGTCGTACTGCCTCAAACTACCACCTACCTGGAAGATACATGATGTCTTCCATGCCTCTTTCCTATCCCCTTATCAAGAAACTGTGGAGCACGGCCCCAATTTCTCGGACCCACTGCCCAAGTTGATTAGCGGAGAAGAAGAATACGAAATAGATTCCATCCTCTCACACCACGGAACATGAGGACGAAGGCAGTATCTAGTGTCCTGGAAAGGATACTCTGCAGCTGAGAATACTTGGGAACTGGAGGGAAACCTCCAACATGCACAAACACTCCTGGATGAATATAAGTCCGTTTGACCGAGGGACTTCCCCTAGTAAATGCTCTGGAAGAGAAACTTTGAGTTCCAACCAGGCCTCCCCTTCTACAAGTTTTTCTTCCTCTACCGCAATGACCTTCCTCTGTCTCATCCTCTCGAACACCAGTACTTCTGCAATAGTTTATACAGCGGCTACCTCTGGCACTACAAATCATGACCCAACAATCCTCATCCCCGAACACCCATCGCAACTGCATCATGGCCAGAGGAACCTATGAATCCCTCATGGCCCAAAAGAATCATCTAGAACTGCCTTACCCCTACTATGTCTATTCCAATCGCCTTCCCCCTCGCTTGCGAAGGATCCTCTTTGCCTCTGTCTTGACTACCCCTGCCCTCACTGTGCACATGGAATTAGACCTGCACTACAACTACGACAAAAAGACCAAAGATTTATGCAACCTTTTCTGTACCTACCAAGTTGTCCGCCTCGCCACCCAACAGCTTGTCCCCCATGACTCCCCAGAACAATTTCTGTCTACCATGCAAACTGGAGTGGACGAAGCACACTCCCTTACCCTTGACCTCCTCTATGAGGAAGGTTTTGGACATTTAGTAGACCACATCAACGAAAACCTGCTCTGATCCATCGTGGAGCCATTTTTCAAGATCATGAGTATCCATGAGTATAGGGTCTATGTAGGAGATGCCCCCTGTGCTATACCCTTCGACCCTCATCTGGACACACCTGTAATGGTGGAAAGGACTCCCTCTCCTGTCCTCCAGGTTCCACCTCCTTGTTCCCCCGAAAGAACCTACTTTCCCGCTCCAATCTCCATTCTTGAGTCTCCTAAAATTGACACCCATGCCACCCCCACCTCAGACATTTCAGAAGACTCTCCTGTGGCCACCCGTCCGCCCACTCCTGCCCCTGCGGACATGCAACAAAGAGCTCTTACTCACCATGAGAGCCTGTTACCACCGAGGCTTTCCTAGATGACCATGAACACATTAGACACCACTCTTCGTCACCTACTCCATTCCTTTTGAGGAGCCCAATCTGTTTCCCTGGATGGAGCCAGCACCTCTCGAGATCCTATCAATGTCGACACCTCCCATGTTCCTGCACGACCCCCCAAGAAACGACTCCGTTGCCACCAATGCGGAAAAGCGGATCATCTCCGTGTCTTCTGTGGGAAGTACACCTGCCCCTGGTGCCATAAACACGCCCCAGGACATGTCCAGGCTAGATGCCCCCAAAGGCGATGTGGAAAATGTGACGAATATGGACACATTCGTGCCAATTGTCCAGTTTACAACAGGCTTGACCGTGATGACGGCTTTTTCGATGGCAACCTCGACTTCACCAACTATGAGGTCAATGAGGGAGATACTGAGGGGCCAGATCGTTGAGCATGTGCTTCAATGTTACGAAGGGGGTAATGTT
>JBBPLF010000860.1:0-14487 GCA_038089615.1 Aureoboletus auriporus
TAATGTTGTCAATTTTACGCTTATTTAATCTTTCTCAATCTTATCTTATCTTATCAGATCATCTTTTATCTTTTATCTTTCGGACTTAGCATCTTTCAAGTCACGGACCACTTTGGTTCTTATGGTCATGTGACATTCTTAGGTAATCATTCCAGAACATTTCATGATGTCATACCTTAGGGCAGACTTGTATAGCCACACACGCACGGACCATTAGCACAGCATCTGTACAGTATATAAACCAATACATGTTGACGAGGAACTTCAGTCAAGTTCTCATTGAGTTTCCCCTCATCTGCTCTTCTCTCTAAGTCAGTATCTTTTGTGTGCGCCTGTATCCAGTATTGGATTAGGGTTGACAACAGAAGAACTTGACTATCATCTACACACCTGCACACTGACAAAAAACTTTTACTCTTATCTGCTGTGGTATACCCAGACGCGAGGGTTAATGCAAGTGGCGACTACGCGCCCTTCTTGAAGTCGAGTCCCCTGACTAGTACCCGACACTTTAATAGAGGCAACCCCTCTAGGCGCAGTATTAGATCTTAAAGATCACTTCTACTATGAAAGTCCAATAGGACAACAAACGAAGAAAGCTGTTATGATTTTCCCTTATGACCCTTCTTTTCCTTATGTCTATGGGCTTATCGTCTCTCCTCATATCTTCGCCAGACATGTATCTTCTCCATTCTAACTAGGACCTTTTATTTCTTCCTGATGAACACGCCGAGTCACACCTGACAAACATGTAGCGTCACACCTGACAAACACACTGAATTATGGTACACTTTCCAGTTACGGTACATCTTTTTCTTACATAATGGACTAAAACCTCTCCTCGTCATCATTCTCCTTATATGATGACTCGTATTCCTCTACCCATTCTGATACATAGCCTGTACTGCGCACATCGCCTTATGCAGTGCACAGTTACATAGCCAATACTGCGCACACTGGATTGTGCAGTACCACACATTCATATAAGTAGCTACCAGACTTTGCCTGTATTCCCCCAGCTAGTTCTACGCAATCCAGCGTTGTTACTTAGCACATCCATGAGTCCCAAGAGTGCGCATTGGGTAGTGAGATCTTCCTTCTCTTTGCTTCGCCCACAACAAGTCTCCAAACTACTTTAAGTGTTCGCTGTGCTACGTTCCAATACCCAGCATTAACAAAAGAACTAGCTCTTCAACCTCATCTCTGTCCCTTGACAGAAAGATACACCCACCATTTCCGGACAAGGATCTCGATGAGGACAGACCATACATCCCCCTTCTGATTCATCAGATGACATTCCTACACTGACCTCACTCTTTGCACTCCCAACACCAATCCCCATGGAAGACTGGAGAATCCAAGAGGCATCACCAATCCCTAGACAACCGCCACCCCCACCACCCGAAGAACCCCACACTGATATTGAAATGTCAGACCACAGGAGCAAAGACATTGAACTTAAGGCTGGACTCCCAGCAGATTTCTCTGGAGATCCAAAGATGCTATACGTTGGAAGATGGCCATGACAGCCTACTTCAATATGAACCAAGAGTTCTACAACGAAAATGCCAAAGTCTTAACTGCCCTTGCAAAGATGAGCAAGGGTCGAGGAAGTGCTTTCTCAGAATCCATTTACATGCAGCTTGCCAACAACACCATAAAGGACCTCACTTTCGCCAAGCTCATGGAGTTATTTGAGAAAACCTTCTTCCCTTTCGACTACAAGAACAAAGCCAGGGACCAGTTGGACAAATTGGTGCAGATAGGGAAGAGCAATGCTGGATACACCAACTACATCACTGCCTTCCAGGCTGCAGAGGCCATAGTGGGAATAGACAATGAATTAACCAAGATAAACTACCTTATGAAAGGACTGGACCCCGACATCTCCACAAAGATCCTCTCCATCAACCCCATTTCTGACAAACTCTCTAAATAGCTTAGGCTTGCCGGAGTATTCCATGCTCAGAACAAAAGGATTGAGGATCTGCGAAAGGGACGAAAAGTGGACTTCCAGAGCAAAGGAAAACCTACCAAAGATCCCAATGCTATGGACGTTGACGCCGTTTGCATCAACTACACCCAGCTTTCACCAGTAAAAAGGGCAGAACACATGAGGAACAACAAGTGTTTCAAATGCCACCGGGTAGGATGCCACTCCAGGAATCATCCCTGAGACAAACGTCCTGAGGGACAAGGAAAGAGCAACAACTGGGCCCCTCCTCGCCCACAGAGGAACCCCGCTAGGAAAGAACAGGTCCGAAAGACCAAGTTCAAAGAGTACCAGGACGCCTTGAAAGAAAGGGGTGTTACCGAGGAGGAACTCGTACATACACTTGACATCCTCTATGATATCAACAAACCAGAAACCATTGCCACAACCCAGGTTGAAGAAGAAGAGATCCCAAAGAAGAATTTTTAGATGGGAGGAAAGGGTCGACGCTCTCCAATCCCGAAATAATAGCACCAGTGTTCTTGTCTGATCCAAACAGTGAATCTATGCAAATCCCTATTTCACTGTTCGAACAAGAAAATGACCAAATCGTCGACACATTTGCCCTCATTGACTGTGGAGCAAGCAGAGACTTCATAGATCGCGATCTAGTGAAGAAGAAAGGCTACAAACAGATCCGACTGGATAAACCAAAGAAGGCACAAAATGCTGATGGATCCCCAAACATTGGAGGAATCATCCGCCACAAAGTGATCCTTACCATTTGAATCAGGGAAGTAAACGAGAAGAGAGAATTCCTCATCATCAACTGTGAAAAAGAAAACCTAATTCTTGGCATAACTTGGCTTCGAGAAACCAACCCCTCAATAAACTGGACCACAGGAGAAGTAGCCCTGCCAGACAAACCAAAAACCCCATGACACGACTCCCCAAAAGCAATATGTCAGAGGTACCTCATCCAATATCTGGACCTAGACCCAGACGAGAAAATAGCCAAAATGTGGAAAAAGAAGATCGACAAAAAGATAGAAACCCTTAGGAAAACCACACTCGCCACCGAACTTGCTGCCCAAGAAAAACCCAAGGAAGAAACACTTCCATCAGAGTACAAAGACTTCGCTGACGTCTTTGCTGAACGAGAAGAAGATGAGTTACCACCTTCCCGACCATTTGACCATGGAGTAGACCTCAACTCAACCTTCATACCCAAGGTGGCCAAAGTATATCCCTTGAATCCCAAGGAGAAAGAAGCCTGCAAGGATTTCATTGATGAACACCTGAAATCTGGGAAAATCGTCCCATCCAAATCCCCACAGGCATCCCCGTTTTTCTTTGTACCAAAGAAGGATGGATCCATACGTCCATGTCAGGACTATCGATACCTCAACTCCCATACCATCAAAAACGCTTATCCACTTCCCCTCATCTCCAATCTTATCGACCAACTCAAAGGATTGTTCATTTTTACCAAAATGGACATCTGATGGGGATACAACAATGTCCTTATCAAATCACAGGACAGATGGAAAGCTGCGTTTATAACACCTATGGGACTATTCGAACCAACTGTAATGTTCTTTGGCATGTGCAACTCCCCAGCAATGTTCCAAGCTTTGATGAACCACACCTTCACAGATCTTCTTGCTGAAGGATGGTTAATCATCTACATGGACGACACCAGTGACCCAACAGTACATCAAGAACGGACTCGTCGAGTTCTCCAAAGACTCCGAGAACACAGACTATCCCTAAAGTTGAAGAAATGCTTCTTCAACAAAGCAGAGGTAGAATACCTCGGAATGATTATCAAAGCCAACTGGATTCAGATGGATCCAGTCAAACTGAATGCCATAAACGAATGGCAAGCCCCAAAATCGGTCAGAGCAGTCCGATCATTCATCGGGTTCTGCAACTTCTATCGGAAATTCATATCCAACTTCTCCACCAAAGCGAAACCGTTATATGACTTAACCAGAAAAGGAGCAAAGTGGGAATGGACGAAAGAGTGTGAAGAAGCCTTCCTAGCCATCAAACAAACCTTCACCCAGAAACCAGTCCTCCAAATGCCCGATGTTACCAAACCTTTCACTGTCATGACTGACGCTTCCTTAACAGCCATAGGAGCTATCCTCATGCAAAGCGATAGCAATGGGGATCTACACCCTTGCACCTACCTCTCTAAAACCCTATCACCCGCGGAACGGAACTATGATATCTATGATCGAGAACTCCTAGGAGTTATTCGTGCCCTGGAAGAATGGAAACATTACTTGCAGGGAACTGGACTTCCTGTAACAGTCATCACCGACCATAAAAACCTCGCATATTTCAAGGAACCACAAAAACTCTCCAGAAGACAGGCACGGTGGATGTTGTTCCTCCAAGACTTCGACCTCCATTTCTCCCCAGTATCCAGAACACAAATGGGGCCTGCTGACGCCCTGTCCTGACAGGATACTGTAGACACTTCCACTGACAACCAGGAGGTTACCCTCCTTCCCGAAGATGTCTTCATCCGAACCCTTGATATTGCCCTAGTTGAGAAAATTGCTGAATCCACTCCCTCGGACCCGTTAGTCCTCACTGCCCTAAAAGCACTAAATGATGGTGCCCCCCTGATCTCCAAATCTTCGCCACACGACTGGGAATATACCAAGGGAATGCTACACTACAAACATTGTCTCTATATCCTGGAACCTGCATGACATGGGCTTGTCTGCCTCATCCATGAAAGTGACCATGGAGGACATGGGGGGATTTTCCACACTACTAACCTGCTGCAACGAGATTATTGGTGGCTTGGCATGACCACCTTTATCTGCAAATTTGTTCAAGGTTGCGCAGTCTGCCAAGCTAATAAAATCAATACCCATCCCACTACACCAGCGCTGACACCCCTCCCCTCCTCCTGTACTTGCCCCTTCCAACAGGTCTCGGTTGACCTTATCACTGATCTTCCCCCCTCTCTTACTTTCGATTCTATCATGGTTATGGTTGACCATGGGCTTACTAAGGGGGTAATCCTCATCCCTTGCAATAAAAACATTGATGCTGCCGGAGTCACCCAACTATTTTTCACAAATGTATTCCGGCACTACGGACTCCATGATCACTGCATTTCCGACAGAGGACCTCAATTTGCATTTGCATTTGCACGAGAACTGGCCAGACTCCTAAAATACGATCTAAAACTCTCCTCAGCATATCACCCCCAAACTGACGGTGAAACCGAACGAGTAAACCAAGAACTTGAGACCTATTTGCGCATATTCTGTGATGGACACCCAGAACAATGGGCGGAACTACTCACCATGGCAGAATTCTCCCACAATTCTGCTGTTCACTCCTCCACCCTGAAATCCCCTTTCTCCCTCATCCTGGGATATGAACCCCGCTCCTACCCTCCAATCGGAAAGACATTCCTCCCTGCCTTGGAAACATGCCTATCGGAACTAGAGGAAGCCTGACGGGAAGCCCTTGCTGCGCATGAGAAGACCCAACGGATCATGAAGGAACGAACCTCTTCCAGATTCCGTCCCTGGGAAGTCAGTGACAAAGTCTGGTTGGAGGGAAGAAACCTTCAATTGCAATACCTATCAAAGAAACTGTCCCCTAAACAAGAAGGACCATTTGAAATCACACAGGTTATCTCCCCTGTGTTGTACCACCTCAAACTACCACCCACCTGGAAGATACATGATGTCTTCCACACCTCTCTCCTATCCCCTTATTGAGAGACTGCGGAACACAGCCCTAACTTCTTGGACCCACCGCCCGAATTGATCAGTGGAGAAGAAGAGTATGAAATATTGTAGACTCCATCCTCTCGCACCGCGGAACACAAGGAAGAAGGCAGTACCTAGTATCCTGGAAAGGATACTCCGTAGCAGAAAACACTTGGGAACCGAAGGGAAACCTCCAACATGCACAAACACTCCTGAACAAATATAAGTCTGCCCAACCAAGGGACTTTCCCCAGTAAATGCTTCGGAAGAGAAACTTCAAATTCCAACCAGGCCTTCCCTTCTACAAGTTCTTCTTCCTTTATTGCAACGACCTTCCCCCGTCTTATCCCCTTGAACACCAATACTTTTGCAATAGACTATACAGCGGCTGCCCCTGGCACTACGAATCATGACCCAACAATCTTCCTCCCAAAACACCCATCGCAACTGCATCATGGCCAGAGGAACCTACGAATTCCTTATGGCACAAAAAAGCCACCTGGAACTGCCTTACCCCTACTACATCTGCTCAAACCACCTTCCCCCTTGCTTGCAGAGGATTCTCTTTGCCTCTGTTCTGACTACCCCCGTTCTCACTCTGCGCATGAAATTAAACCTGCATTACAACTATGATAAGAAAACCAAAGATCTATGCTCCCTTTTCTGCACATACCAGATCGTCTGTCTTGCTGCCCAACAACTCGTCCCTCACGACTCCCCAGAACATTTCGTATCCACCATGCAAACTGAAGTGAACGAAGCACACTCCCTCACCCTTGACCTCCTCTATGAGGAAGGTTTTGGACATCTAGTGGACTGCATTGACGAAAACTTGCTCCAACCCATCATGGAGCCATTCTTCAAGATCATGAGCGTTCATGAGTATAGAGTCTATGTAGGGGATGCCCCTTGTGCAATACCCTTCGACCCCCACCTAGATACACCTGTAATGGTGGAAAGAACCCCTTCACCCATTCTCCAGGTCCCACCTCCTCGCTCCCCTAAGAGGACCTATTTTCCTGCTCCGATCCCCACCCCAGGGTCTCCTAAGATCGACACCCATGCCTTCACTCCCTCTGACATTCTGGAGGACTCTCCAGTCGCCACCCATTCACCCACTCCTGCTCCTGAGAACATGCAACAAGGAGCTCTTGCTCGCCATGAGAGCCTGTTACCACCAAGGCTCACCCAGTCCACTATGAATACTCTGGACAATACCCTCTGTCCCCTCCTCCATTCCTTTTGGGGAATTAGATCTGCCTCCTTGATGGAGCAGGCACTTCTCGAGACCCAATCAATGTTGACACCTCTGAAGTCCCAACTCATCCAAAGAAACGACTCCAATGCCACCAATGCAGAAAACCAGACCACCTCCGTGTCTTTTGCGGGAAGTACACCTGCCCCTGGTGCCATAAACATGCCCCAGGGCATGTCCAGGCTAGATGTCCCCGAAGACGATGTGGGGAATGTGACGAATATGGACACATTCGCGCCAATTGCCCGGTTTACAATGGGCTCGACCGTGATGACGGCTTTCTCGATGGTGACCTCGACTTCACCAACTACAAGGTCAATGAGGGAGATACCGAGGGACCAGATCGTTGAGCAGGTGCTTCAATACTACAAAGGGGGTAATGTTACGATTTTCCCTTATGACCCTTCTTTTCCTTATGTCTATGGGCTTATCGTCTCTCCTCGTATCTTCGCCAGACATGTATCTTCTCCATTCTAACTAGGACCTTTTATTTCTTCCTGATGAACGCGCTGAGTCACGCTTGACAAACATGTAGCGTCACACCTGACAAACACACTGAATTATGGTACACTTTCCAGTTACGGTACATCTTTTTCTTACATAATGGACTAAAACCTCTCCTCGTCATCAATCTCCTTATATGATGACTCGTGTTCCTCTAACTATTCTGATACATAGCCTGTACTATGCACATCGTCTTATGCAGTGCGCAGTTACATAGCCAATACTGCGCACACTGGATTGCGCAGTACCACACATTCATATAAGTAGCTACCAGACTTTGCCTGTATTTCCCCAGCTAGTTCTACGCAATCCAGTGTTGTTACTTAGCACATCCATGAGTCCCAAGAGTGCACATTGGGTAGTGAGATCTTCCTTCTCTTTGCTTCGCCCACAACAAGTCTCCAAACTACTTTAAGTGTTCGCTGTGCTACGTTCCAACGCCCAGCGTTAACAAAAGCCATGAGTACACGCAATGCAAGCCAAGTCTCTCATACCAAGAGCACATGTGACAGTCGCAGCCTGTCTGGTATAACGTTACCAGTTAACATTGTTACATGGTCGTCTGCCGTATTAAATTAGGATAACGTTGCTGAGCCCATAGCGCACTAGGGCCACTGTCTGCATAGATCCCGGACAATAAACAGATCGTCGCTGGTGTACTGCGAGAGCGTATACTGTAATACCTACGTACAGGTAGACTTGTGCAAGCGAGGGATTGATCTAGTGGCTATTGACTAGACAACCCAAACAACAAAGACACGAGTTAGGAAGCTCATCCAATTAAGAAAAAAAAAATTATGAGTTTTGTCATGTTCAAAGGCCCCTACTTCGAAAACCTCCCCCCCTACTGGTGCGAATCCGGTAGCATTTCTGAAACCTTCTTTGACAGTGAATACGTCAAAGTCCACGATCTTTTCTGGGATTCGGAGCCTACTGCTTCTTATACCACAGTAGCCGAATTCAAACAAGTCCTCCCCACTCCCATTCCCCACTGATCTAAGATCGACTTAGACCTCCTTTACCCTCCACACCAAGCTGTCGTTTCAACAATGACAAGGAACCCTGCTCTCAGATGATCTGAGCGAAGAAGAAAGGTTCCTTCATGACTCCCCACCACACTCACCCACGCATGCCCCCGTCCATGTTCCTGACATGAACGTAGACCCACCACAAGACATGGCAGCCATGATGGCCAACATGAGTCAAATGTTGATCGCCCTATAGGGTCAACTGGCATTAGCCAACCAGAGGGCTCAAGACGCTCTCACAAGGGCCCAGGCGGCCGAAACTGAAGCTGCAGCGGCAGCACGAACCACAGTCCTGGCCGAACTTAATCAGCCAAACGCACAAAACATGGAGTTTAAAATCTCCAAGAAAGTCGAAGTGGTCCCTGACCCAGGCCGCTATTCCGGAGTCCCCAATGAGTTCGAAACTTGGTGGATTAAAATGAAAATGTACCTCGCGTTAAATGAGGAAACATTCACAAGGGATTCAGATAGGATAGTCGCTGTCCTAATGAGAATCGGTCCCAAAGATGGCGACAAAAACGGTGCCGGAGCCTGGGCACGCATCAAATTACAAAGGCTAGTTGACAGGCTGTGGGGCCTCGTCAACTTCAACCTGTTCAAACTCGAGGTTGAAAGTAGATTTCAGTCCTCCCTGTTAGATTCGTTGATTTGCCGTCGTGAGATCGTGCAAGCGAATCATAGAACAAATAACGCTGAGGATATAACCGCTCTCTCTAGCGCTTCTTGAGAACTGAGAACACTTGATACGTGGCTCCAGACGTGGGTGTGACGAGGAACCTCAAAGCATTGTCACACACAAGTACTTCGGGAGACCAGAGATTGCATAGGAAAGTACTAGAGGAGAGAAGTACATCCAAGTGTGTAGAACTGGCTGAGGAGATGCCAGTGAAGAGAGTAGACTACTTATACTAGGCTGGGAGGCTGCATAAGGCAGTAGCCGCAGTATGTGCTGCGTAAAGCAATGCGTAAGCTATGTATGCTATGCGGGGCAATGTGTGCTGCACAAGGTGATGCATGCAGCGCGGTGATGCGTGCTACGCGGGCTGCGTAGGGCAGTGGGAGCTGCGCGTGCTGCGTAAGGCCATGCAGGTAATCTAGATAGGATCGGGAGATGCGAGTTGTCATCGGGAGATGTGACAATGAGAAGGAAAAGGTCCGTAAAGTAAGGAAAGGATGAGTGTGACTCATCAAGGGTGGCGTGACTCAACAAGTGAGGTGAGTGTGACTCAACAAGTGTTCGTCAGGTGTTCGTCAGGCATGTAAGCGAATGTGAGGGGTAGACCCTTGTCCTAGGCATCTACATTCTTCCTCTGCGGTGAGGCATAAGAGGGCGAGGAAGATGGGAAAAGGTGAAAAGTAAAAATGAATAGTCCGGGCGCCAATCCAGATCGTAACACTCCCTCGATAAAGACATGGCAATGTGCCTTCTGGAGAAGTGCACACAAGGAAACACGGAGTGGATTCACCACTACCTAACTGACTAGGAACAGCTTTACCTCAGAGCCAAACCCTCCCACTCTGAGGCCTGCCAGCTTTTGGAAAAGAATGTGCACAAGGACATAATGCACATCATCTTTGAACAAGAAAAGAGGAAAGAAGACCCCGATGACTACATGACAGTCATCAAAGAAGTAGGAATGACCCTGGAGCAATACAAGCTCTGGTTCGAAGTCCAAAGGGAACCTTATGTTCCAAAGGCGTCCGGCTCAGGTAGCCGCACTTACGGAGGCTGTGGCGAGCCCATGGACATCAGAGCACTCCAACGTGGCTAAGCAATGTCGCAGTCCCAAAAAGTAGTGCGGCAAATGTCATTTCCTTGGAGGAGGACACGCTTGAAGGTGTCCAGACTTTAAACAGGTCCGTTCAATGAGCATGGCAGCTCCCAATGGTGGAGAGCAATCACCAGCCAGTGCTTCTTCTTCTCAGAATACTGCTGGGCTCGGACTTCCTGAACCCTCAAGCGATGCCTACCAACAGATGAGGGTGTTCTTTCGTGACGAATATAATGTGGAAATGAAGAGCCAGGGAAAAGAATATGGTGCATAAACCTACCGGGTGTTTGTGTGCCGAAGGACCCTAAAAAGGACTCTACATACAACAAGTTTTCTTATTTACAATGTATTGGAGCGTCGCCTGAGGACGACTCCCTAACTAGGACTATATCAGTAGTACAATTACCTACTAGTTCCCTTGATATAGTGTTTAGCGCTGACCGGAACTTAGTTATAAAAGTCGATGGGATGGCTCAAGAAGTAGCACGCTGCACAGAAAATGCAGGCTTGATTTCCCATAAAGAAAAAGAAAAACGATGTCTATTGCAGAGCAAACCCCAGAATGGATCTTAGTAAGGTCCATAAAACCAAAAAGAGAAGTATTGGTGGAAATAGAAGTTTTCCATCCAACAACCAAGGACAAACAACACGCTGCTGAAGCACTGCTCAATAGTGGTGCCAACGGCATCTTTGTCGACAAAAAATGGGCTAGTAAAAGGAAACTACCCATGAAACCCCTAGCATGACCGATTCCCGTGTTTAACATTGATGGATCAAAAAACCAAGGAGGCAGTATTACGCATGCTGTCGAACTCATCATCCAATACCAGGGACACCATGAGAAAGTTGTGGCAGAAGTCACATCGCTGGGAAAGAATTCGATCATTCTCAGCTATAAATGGCTTGAAACCCACAACCCGGAGATAGACTGGCCCTCCAGCAAAGTAACACTCTCATGCTGTCCACCATCGTGCCACTTCTTAGCAGAAAAAGGTGCCTTCTTACGTTCCCTCGATGAACAAGAGTTAGGCATCGCCCATGGAGCATATAACACAATCAAGTCTTTAGAAAAACCCAAAGACGATGATAACCCAGCAGCGTTAGTGCCAAAACAGTTCCATGAGTACCTGGACTGTTTCTCCAAAAAGGAATCGGAATGTCTTCCCATCAGAAAACCATGGGATCACACAATCGACATGAAGGAAGGATTTGTCCCCAAAAAGGGCAAATTATACAATATGACCCCTGTAGAAGTAGACGAGGTTAACAGCTTCATCGAAGACCAATTACAAAAGGAATACATCCAACCTTCTAAGTCCCCCCAAGTTACACCAGTATTCTTCATTCCAAAAAAGGATGGAAAGAAGCGGATGGTGCAAGACTACCGATACCTCAATGAGTGGATGATAAAAAACAGCTACCCACTGCCACTCATTTCTCAGCTAGTGGACAAGCTGGAAGATGCCAAGATGTTCACCAAGATGGACCTCCGATGGGGGTACAACAATATCAGAATCAAGGAAGGCGACGAATAGAAGGCTGCATTCGTTACGCCAAAAGGAGTTTTCGAACCTCTCATAATGTACTTCGGACAGTGCAATTCCCCAAGTACATTCCAGCAAATGATGAACAAGATCTTTGCCAATATGGACAATGTGGTCATCATCTACATCAATGACTTAATGGTTTTCACCAAATCAGACAATATCAAGGAACATGATCAAATCGTCTTGGAAGTCCTACAGAGATTAAAAGAAAATGATCTCTTCATTAAACCTGAGAAATGCACATTCCACGCCAAAGAAGTAGAGTTCTTGGGAATGCTCGTAAACGAGTATGGTATCAAAATGGAAGCCAGCAAGGTGGAGGCTGTGAAAGGATGGCCTACATCTCGAAACATAAAAGGAGTGAGAAGTTTCCTAGGCTTGGCAAACTTCTATTGAAGATTCATCAAGGACTTTTCCGCGATCGCGCAACCCCTACACGATCTAACCAAAAAGGATCACCCTTGGATGTGGGATGAAGCTGAACAAGGTGCCTCTAATGCACTTAAGGAAGCCTTCACCACGGCCCCAGTCCTTGCCTACCCGGATATAGATCAACAATTCCGGATGGAAACAGACGCCTCAGACTTTGCAACCGGTGGTGTCCTATCGATAGAAAAAGAAGGCCGATGGCATTCTGTGGGATTCTTCTCACATGCAATGGATAGTACCCAACAAAACTATCCCATAGCCGACAAGGAAATGTTGGCAATCATACAAGGTCTAGAAGTCTGGCGACATTACCTCGAAGGAGCTAGACATCAATTCAAGATTTGGACTGATCATGCGAATCTCCAATACTTCATGAAATTGCAGGATCTCACGCACTGACAAGCACATTGGCAACAATACCTAACAAGATTTAATTTCTGTTTGGTCAACAAGCCAGGAACAGCATTAGGAAAAGCCGATGCACTCTCACGACGAGAAGATCACACAATTGGCATCAAAGACAACAATAAAGCTATAACCTTGCTCAAACCAGAATGGATACAAGGTTTAATCTCAGACCCTGGAATGGTCCTTGAGAAAAAAGTGAAAGAGGCGGTAACCTTGCTGAAAGAGAGCGAACTACCAAAAGGAGTAGTAGTAGATGAAGAAGGTGTCCTCCATATCAAGAACAAAATCTTTGTTCCCAATATAGGACATTTATGACAAGATATCTTTTCTTCCATGATTCTGTATTCACAGGACACGGAGGTACGGACCACACATGGGCCCTTATCTCCAGATCCTATATCTGGGAAAACCTCCGCGATCACATCAAGGAGTATGTAAAAAGATGTGAGGCTTGCGCACAAGCCAAAGGATCCGCTCAACACCCAAGCGGAAAACTCATCCCTCTCCCCATTCCCACGAAGCCATGGATGGATATCTCTGTGGACTTCATCACCGACCTTCCCCTTTCCAATGGCTTTGACACCGTCTTAATCATTATTGATAAATTAAGCAAAGAAGCAGAATTCGTTCCCACAGTCAAGTCCGTGACAGCCATGGGAACCGCTAAGTTATATCGGGACAATGTGTGGAAACACCACGGACTCCCATCTTCTGTTGTTTCAGACCGTGGCCCACAATTCACCACACAATTTACGAAGGAACTGAGTTCCATGCTCTTGATCGAACTCCATATGTCTACGGCGTTCCACCCCCAAATGGATGGACAAACCGAGCGGTTAAACTGCGAATTACAATCGTTTTTACGAATCGATGAATGGGCCAATTGGCTAGCCATTGTTTAGTTATAACAACCACGTTCATTCTGCCACTGGCACCTCCCCGTTTTCGTTAATGAAAACTTACGAACCATGAATGGGTATTGAACCCAAAACATCCTCTTCCCCCACAGCAACGGACTTTGCCACAAAACTTCAAACAACACTTGATAACCTGAAGAAAGCCCAAGCCAATATGAAGAAACACGCGGATGAGCTACACTCCGACACATCCTCCTTTTCAGTCAGACAACATGTCTGGCTTTCGACCACCAATCTCCGCCTTCCCAAACAGTCTAAGAAACTAACAGAACATTGGATTGGACCCTATTTAATCATGGCTACGGCAGGACCAAACACCTACACGCTTGCTTTACCAAACACCTACACGCTTGCTTTACCAAACACCTACACGCTTGCTTTACCAAACACCTACATGCTTGCTTTACCAAAGACAATGTGCATTCACCTGACGGTGAACGTTAGCCGCATTAAACCTTATTTAGAGAAATTTCCTTCTCAACCTTCATCCACCCCAGGACCAGTAGATGTGTCAGACAAGGGCCATGAAGAATACGAAGTCGACTACGTCGTTGACTCTCATTTACAAAAAAGGAAAATCGAATTCCTCGTCCACTGGAAGGGCAAAAATAAAGAAGATCGCACGTGGGAACCCCGTTCTCACCTTAAACACGTGCAAGGGTCTATTTCGGACTTTTACAAGTCTCACCCCTCCGCCCTGCGTAGGCTCAACATGGCACACTCTCTTTTCAACGGACTCTTCAAACCCTATGAAAACTTGACAATAGTCGATGTTCCACCTTTCTCTCGCCTGAAAGTCAAGGACTAGAAGGGGGGTAATGTTGTCGATTTTACACTTATCTAATCTTTCCAATCTTATCTTATCTTATCTTATCATCTTTAATCTTTTATCTTTCGGACTTAGCATCTTTCAAGTCATGGACCACTTTGGTTCTCACGGTCATGTGA
>JBBPLF010000861.1:0-14465 GCA_038089615.1 Aureoboletus auriporus
ACCTCACGCTTGACCTACCTGGAATAGCATCATCCCTTGTACATCGTCTCTGATCCTTCGGATCCCTTGTCTCCCTTGAAGTCCTCGTCCTACTCTGAGTGGACGCTCCCTTGAAACCCTTGAAACCCTTGAAACCACCGATGATCATCTTATCGTCGGAAGACTCCCTTGAACCCTTGAACTATCTACGACAAACGTTCGTCCTAGACAGAACCCTTGAACTGACCAGGTCTACGTTCGCCTCTACCCGAGTTGAGCGTAACAGTTATGCTTGAATTGGGTAGAGGCGATTGTAGACCTGGTCAGTTCAAGGGTTCTGTCTAGGATGAACGTTCATTGTAGATGATTCAAGGGTTTGAAGGGTCTTCCAATGATAAAACAGTTGTTGGTGGTTTCAAGGGTTTCAAGGAAGCATCCACTTAGAGTAGGATGAGGACTACAAGGAAGACAAGGGATCTGAGGGATCAGAGACGATGCAAGGTATAATGCTATTCCAGGTAGGTCAAGTATAAGGTACATCATTGATATCGTAGGATTTATATAGGGAAAGGAAAGGAGAATTACTAAGCAATAGAATGCGAAGGAATTCCAGAGAATGTTTAGTAATACACAGCAAGTGAAATGAAAGAGGAAATAATGATGTCAGGCGGGCTGTACAGTGAGACATGTGTCTGATAGGAATGCATAGAAAGGTAATCAAGATGACAAGACATCTGATGTGGATGTGGAAAAAGGTAAGCAATATGACAAAGAGGAAAATGAATAGGAGTGAATCATAACAAAAGGTGGACATCTCAGGCTACCAGTAGTTGCACTGAAGGAAATTTAATATGTGGAAAATTTCTCCATAACTACTGTGATCCTCTTTGTGGATAAAATAGACAAGATGATGTTGGGTGGATTCTGAAACATATGTAGAGGTAATACTTATAGTATAACATTTCATCAATATATTTCCAATTATGGGGAGAGGATTAGGTAAGAAGTGGGGTGTCCTTGTTCAGTGCTTGGAGAGCAATAATAATAAGTGGGTTAGAAGGAGTGTGTTATAATTATTTTTCCTTTCTGGTTGTTACCATCATTTAGTATCCCTATTACCTCTCATAACCATGGACAGCCTTCTCCACAGCCTTCTCTCTCACAATGGTAAGTTTCTTTTACCTTCCTCACCCTTCTAGAATATTCCATCATTCTTCAAGATACTCTATAAATACCAGGCTGCTTTGTACTATCACTCATACTTGATCTATGCAATACATCATGTGTTCTTGTATTCGTAGTATTCTTGAGTCTCCAAACCTTTGATCCTTGCCCATTTGATCTTTTGATCTGTCCCTTTTCTCTTAGGATATTGTTGTCCCTTTTTATGAGTGTCCTTCTTTGAGAGTAAGGTATTCTTGGTCATTGCCAAGAACATACAACTTGCATAACAACAAAAGATCAAGTATCTCCATTATCCCTCCTATTCAGGAGTAGGACAAACACCTCACTATTACCATACCCCCTCAAAGACCTTTGGTCTCCCTTCAGACTCCAACAATGAAACAACACTGCCCCCTTCCTCACATCCTAGAAGAATAGCTGGCCCCTTGATTTCCCCTGCCCCACCAAAACCACCTCAGTGAACAACCAGACCCCCTGCCTTCCTAGCTAACCCTGTACCCATCATTCCTCCTGTACCTCCAACACCCCTAGCACCTCCTGCACCCACAGCTTTCCTTGCACTCCCAATACCCCCAATACCACCAGCACCACCAGCATCTCCCATTCCAACACCCCCTACTTTACCAAAGTAATGTATAAAGGCCAAACTAAAAGCAGCTCTTCCAGCTGATTTCTCCAGTGAACCAATAGATGCCACTTAATGGATGGAGGCTATGAATGCTTATTTTTTTATCAACAAGACCATCTACATATCAGATGACAACAAAATGATGACTTTGTTCAATAAAATAAGCAAAGGACAAGGTGTCTTCTTTTTGGAAATGTGGTATGACAAAATGAACAACTTCTTCACAGAGAAAACCTTTGACAAATTTGTGGAAAATTTCAAATCCACCATTTACCCCTTTGACACCAAAGCCACAGCTCACCTAGACTGTTCAAAATTGGTTCAAATGTGTTACAATTCACCCCTATTCACTTTCCTCTCTTGTCATCTTGTTTATCCTTTTTTGCATTCCTATCAGATCTTGTTGTACAGCCCACTTGACATCTTCCTTTTCATCTCCATCTTTTGTTGTGTATTACTAATCACTCTCTGAAATTTCTTTGCATTCTATTTCTTAGTCATTCCTTTCTCATTTTGATATAGTGGGCAACAAAACCAATGCAATGTTTGCATCACTTTGATTGATAAGTGAATAACAGAACACCAACTGATGCTAGACCTATAAACCTGGGTATTATTAGAAAGCCTTGATCGAGGGCTTTTCAAAAATATATACATTGCTTAGGTAAAACTTTATCAGGAAATATCTCGACAATAAATAAGGGTACTCATTATATCAGTTTTGGTCCTGATATCAAGGGTATACAAATCAATATGAGGCATATCCTTCTTTTGCTTTAATAACCTCTTTGATCCTTCTAGGCATGCTTTCAATCAACTGCTGGCACTGGACAACCTCAATTTTATCCCACTCCACCTGTACATGCTCCCAAAGCTCCAATATCCTTTTAGGTGGTTCAGGATACTCTGCTAGCCTTCTTTTGAGAGTAAATCAAAGATGTTCAATGGGGTTAAGATTTACTGAGGAAGCCACATTATGACCTCAAACACATTGTCTTTAAACCACTTCTTGGCCTTTTTGCTAGTATGCTTGGAGTCATTATCCTACTGAAAGATAATGTCCTCTTGAGACTTGTCATAAAATCCAAAGGTTTGCTGAAGCTCATCCTTCAAGATCTCCACATAAAGGTCAGCATCCATCTTACCCTCAATCCTGCATGCAAACCCAACCCCTTCCCAGATTGTACAGCCCCACATCATAACAGATCCCCGTCCAAATTTGACTGTCTTTTTCACAGGCCTATCACTTAAGCCTTCTCCTGCCTTTTTCCATGCCCACTTTCTACCATCTGACCAAATTACATGCTTCCAATCCTCTATAGTCCAGTGCTCATGGCTCAGGGCAAAATATAGACACTCCCTCTTGTGATGCTTGAAAAGAAGAGGGCATTTTTGCTTCACCATAGCCTTCATACCAGCCTTCTTAAGATGACAATGAATGATCTGGGGAGAGATGGTGTTGTTCTTCACATCCTGAAGTGTCCTGCTAACCTGGACAGCATTTTCAGCCTTCCCAGTCCCAATACGATGAATGGCATGGTAGATATCAGTAGGAGTGATGATGGATGGACATTCACCACAAGACTTAGCAAGGTCAGGACAATGTTTGGAGTGTAGCCTGCTGATAGTAGACTGATTTACACCAGTAGAGTGGGCAATTTGATGAGTTGAATGACCCAATTCCAAGAAAGAGATTATATGGATAGTTGTTAGAACTATACAGATGGACATAACTCTGGCGAAGTCCAGAGTGGAGTCTCGGTGGGACTTGGCTTCAGCATATGTGCTGCGCCCTTACTGAACCCGGAGGTCCTGAATTTGTTCAAAGGTCAGAGGTCACGAGAACTGTTAGGCTCAAGTATAACAAAGGGGGGAAAATGGAGAGTGCAAGGAGAGGAAGGTAGTTATTCAATTCAATATTCAACTCGATATTTGACTGAGGTTACAAAGAGAGTATGGAGGGGTTTATATATGAAGGGCAGAAGTGTCTAAGGTACAGAGTCAGGTAAATATATCAGAGATACTGTAGGTACAGAGTGAGAATGTATAAGGGTTGGAATGACAGACAGAGAATGGAACAGGGAAAAGTGACAGTCAGGGAAATAAAGGACAGATGACTGAAATGAAATGGAGAGTATGTATGAGATGACAACGGAAGAATATAATAGTATAAATGAAAGGGTCCAGAGAACAGAGATACCTGAGTGTGCAAGATTGCACCGGAGTTGTCGCAGGATATCTGGAGTTGCGTCACAGTGGCCAGAGTTGGACTTGGATGAAATCCAGGATATGACAGCAGTTTGATCAATAAAGAGAGATTTCATGGTGGTGGAAGTGAAAAAAGTGATGGTGTTTTGATGTGTTTATGTCATGTTGAACTTATAATATATCACATGACACATTGCTTATGTAATGTCTGGTGTCAACATGTAGTTTTAATATTTTAAAATGTCAGCAAAAAAACTGATGCAATGAGTACCCTTATTTAATTTCGAAATATTATCTAAGCAATGTATATAGTTTTAGAAAGCCCTCGATCAGGGCTTCCAAGGATACCCAGGTTTATAGGTCTAGGATCAGTTTTAATGCTGGGCGTTGAAACATAGCACAGCATACACTCAAAGTAGTATGAAGACTTTTTGTGGGCAAAGCAATAGAAAGTCTCACTACCCAATGCGCACATTTGGGGCTCGTGGATGTGCTGAGTAACAATGCTGAATTGTGTAGAACTAGTTAGAGAATATTGGACAGGGCAAATGACTACTTATATTGTCTATGTACTGTGCAATCTTATCCACACAGTCACTGTAGTGTTACTGCATATTGCATAAGGCTGAGTCTGCAGTGGCACAGCTATGTTGATGAGGCAAAGGAACATGAGGCATCGCATAAGAGAGTGATGCCAAGGAGAAGTAGTTTGATAAAGAAAATGGGAGTGTGGAAAAGCAAAAGCAAAAGAAAGCAGAAAAGCAGAAAAGCAAAAGCAAAAGAAAGTGGAACCACGGGAAAGCAAAAGCAAAAGCAAGTGGAACTGCAGGAAAGCAAATTTAGAAGGGATCCAATGTCGTATGTTGAGCAAAGGTACAAGGGGAGACAATCAGGCCATAGATGTAAGGAAAAGATGGATCATAAGGGAAAACTGTAACATTACCCCTTTTGTAATGCTGAAACACCTGCTCAGCGATCTGGTCCATCGGTATCTCCCTTGTTGACCTCATAATTGGTGAAATCAAGGTCCCCATTGAGAAAGCTGTCATCTCGGTCGTGTTGACATACAGCTACACTACGGACTATATTTCTTATTTAGGCATACTATTCACATCACGTTCACTACCTTAAACCAATCTTCGCAGCACGTTGCATCCCTCAGTCGTTCCATATTCACGATTGAGGTATGTCCATTAGTTCCTCACCAATAATTATATCTAACATGTACTTAGTGCTAACTTGCATTAGGTACATAATTCAGTCGTTCCATATTCACGACTGAGTGCTAACTCACATTAGGTTATGAGCCCTGAGCCCACCTTTTAGTGTGCACAACTGACAACATCAGAGCGCATCCTTGCACCGATACACTTCCCTCGCAGACTTAACAAACACCCCTCGCTTCTCTCCTCGCACACATTATGTCTAACCAAGGCACCACACCTCCCACTAGTACTGTTACGATATAACCCATCTTTTCCCTATGTTTATGGACTCGTCATCGCTCCTCGTCTCTTTGCCAGGAACTTATCCTCTTCTCCTTACTAGTTCCCTTCACATTCACACTCCACTTGTTGAGTCACGCTCCACTTGTTGAGTCATGCTCTACTTGTTGAGTCATGCTTTACTTGTTGAGTCATGCTTTACCTTTTCTTACATAACGGACCAAATATCTCCTCATCATCATTCTCCTTATATGATGACTCGTGTTCCCTTACTCATCCAAACATAGCCCATACTGTGCACATCGCTTTATGCAGTACACAGTCACATAGCCTCTACTGCGCACACTGGATTGCGCAGTATCATACATTGTATAAGTAGCTACCAGACTTCGCCTGTACTCCCCAGCTAGTTCTATGCAATCCAGCGTTGTTACTTAGCACATCCATGAGCCCCAAGTGTGCGCATTGCGTAGTGAGACTCTATTCTCTTTGCTTCACCCACAACAAGTCTTCAAACTACTTTGAGTGTTTGCTGTACTACATTCCGACGCCCAGCGTTAACAAAAGAACTAGCTCTTCAACCTCATCTCTGTCTTCCGACAGTAAGATATGCCCACTATTTCTGGACAAGGATCACAATGAGGATGGACCATACATTCCCCTTCTGAATCCTCGGATGACAACCAAACACTGTCTGCACTCTTCGCCCTTCCAGCACCTATCACTGAGGACTGGAGGATCCAAGACGCCCCACCTACCCATTCTAGACAACCACCCCCACCAGAAGACCTGAATCCTGACATAAAAATGTTGGATCATGGAAGCAAAGACATCGAACTTAAAGCCGGACTCCCAGCAGATTTCTCTGGAGATCCGAAGGACACTATACATTGGAAGATGGCCATGACAGCCTACTTCAATATGAACCAGAAGTTCTACAACGAAAACGCTAAGGTCTTAACCGCCCTCGCAAAGATGAGCAAGGGTCGAGGAAATGCCTTCTCGGAGTCCATCTATGTACAGCTTGCCAACAACACCATAAAGGATCTCATCTTTGCCAAGCTCATGGAACTATTTGAGAAAACCTTCTTCCCCTTCAATTACAAGAACCAAGCCAGGGACCAGTTAGACAAGTTAACACAACAAGGGAAGAGTGATGCTGGATACACCAACTACATCACTGCCTTCTAGGCTGCGGAAGCCATTGTGGAAATAGATGATGAATTAACCAAGATAAACTACCTCATGAAAGGACTGGACCCTGACATCTCCACAAAGATCCTCTCCATCAACCCTATCCCTGACAAACTCTTGGAATGGCTCCAGCTCGCCGGAGTGTTCCACGCTCAGAATAAAAGGATCGAGGATCTGCAAAAGGGACGAAAAGTGGACTTCCCAAACAAAGGAAGATCTGCCAGAGACCCTAATGCTATGGACGTTGACGCTGTTCGCATCAACTACACCCAGCTTTCACCGGTAGAAAGGGCAGAACACATGAAAAACAACAAGTGTTTTAAATGCCACCAGGTAGGATGCCACTCCAGGAATCACCCCCGAGACAGACGTCCTGAAGGACAAGGAAAGAGCAACAATTGGGCCCCTCCTCGCCCGCAGAGGAACCCCACTAGGAAAGAACAGGTCAGGAAGACCAAGTTCGAAGAGTACCAGGACAACTTGAAAGAAAGAGGTGTTACTGAGGAGGAACTCATACGCACACTTGACATCCTCTACGACATCGACAAACCAGAAACCATTGCCACAACCCGGGTCAAAGAAGAAGAAATCCCAAAGAAGGATTTTTAAACAGGAGGAAAGGGTCGATGCTCTCCTATTCCGAAGTAATAGCACCAGTGTTTTTATCTGATCCAAACAGTGAATCCATGCGAATCCCCATCTCACTGTTTGAACAAGAAAATGATCAAATCATCGACATGTTTGCCCTCATCGACTGCAGAGCAAGCGGAGACTTCATAGACCGCGATCTAGTGAAGAAAAAAGAATACAAACAGATCCGACTGGATAAACTGAAGAAGGCACAAAATGCAGACAGATCTCCGAATTCTGGAGGAATCATTCGTCACAAGGCGATCCTTATCATCCGGATCGGAGAAGTAAATGAGAGGAGAGAATTCCTCATCATTAACTGCGGAAAAGAAAACCTAATCCTAGGAATAACATGGCTCCGAGAAACCAACCCCTTGATAAACTGGACCACAGGAGAGGTCATCCTCCCAGATAAACCAAAGACCCTGCGACATGACTCCCCAAAGGTGATATGCCAGAGATACCTTGTCTGATATCTGGAGCTGGATCCGGATGAAAAGATAGCTAAGATGTGGAGGAAAAGAATTGACAAAAGGATAGAAACCCTCGTCAGGAAGACAACACTCGCCACCGAACTCGCTGCCCAAGAGAAACCCAATGAAGAAACACTCCCACCAGAATACAAAGACTTTGCTGATGTCTTTGCCGAACGAGAAGGAGATGAGCTACCACCTTCTTGACTGTTTGACCATGGAGTCGACCTCGACACAACCTTCATGCCCAAGGTAGCCAAAGTGTACCCCTTGAACCCTAAGGAAAAAGAGGCTTGTAAGGATTTTATCGATGAACATCTGAAATCCAGAAAAATCGTTCCATCCAAATCCCCACAAGCATCTCCATTCTTCTTCGTACCAAAAAAAGATGGATCTGTACGCCCTTGCCAGGACTATCAATATCTCAACTCGCACACCATCAAAAATGCCTACCCACTTCCACTCATCTCCAACCTCATCGATCAACTTAAGGGGTCATCCATTTTTACCAAAATGGACATCCGATGGGGATACAACAACGTCCTCATCAAGGCACAGGATAGATGGAAAGCCACATTTATAACACTCATGGGCCTCTTTGAACCAACTGTGATGTTCTTCGGCATGTGCAACTCCCCAGCAATGTTCCAAGCATTGATGAACCATACCTTCGCAGATCTTCTAGCTGAAGGATGGTTCATCATCTATATGGACGATATCCTCATCCACTCCAACAACCCAATAACACACCAGGAGCGAACTTGCCAAGTCCTACAAAGACTCCGGGAACACAAACTGTCCTTGAAACTGAAAAAGTGTTTCTTCAACAAGGAGGAAGTGGAATACCTCGGAATGATCATCCAAGCAGACCGGATCCAGATGGATCCAGTAAAACTAAAGGCCATCGATGAATGGCAACCCCCCAAATCTGTCAAAGCAGTCCAATCATTCATCGGATTCTGTAACTTCTATCGGAAGTTTATCTCCAACTTCTCCACCAAGGCAAAACCCCTACATGACTTAACCAGAAAAGGCGCAAAATGGGAATGGACCAAAGAATGCAAGCCTTCTCCGCTATTAAGCGAACCTTCACCCAGAAACCTGTCCTCCAAATGCCTGACGTCACAAAAACCTTCACTGTTATGATGGACACCTCTTTAACAGCCATTGGAGCTGTCCTTATGCAGAACGATAGCAATGGTGATCTACACCCTTGCGCCTACCTCTCTAAAACCCTGTCTCCTGCAGAACGAAACTATGATATCTATGATCAAGAGCTCCTTGGAGTTATCCGTGCCCTAGAAGAATGGAAGCACTACTTACAAGGAACAGGACTCCCAGTAATGGTCATCACTGACCATAAAAACCTTGCACACTTCAAGGAACCACAGAAACTCTCCAGAAGGCAGGCACGATGGATGCTGTTCCTTCAGGACTTCAACCTCCATTTTTCCCCAGTACCCAGAATGCAAATGGGACCCATTGACGCTTTGTCTCGACGTGACACGGTGGACACTTCCACCGACAACCAGGAGGTTACCCTTCTCCCTGAAGACATCTTCATCCGTACTCTCAACCTTGCCTTAGTCGAGAAAATCGCACAATCTACCCCATCTGACCCTTTGGTCGCTACTGCCCTCAAAGCACTTGATGAGGGCACCCCTTTAATCCCCAAGTCCCGACCATCCGATTGGGACTACACCGATGGCATGCTACACTACAAACATCGTCTCTATATTCTGGAACCAGCACGGCAGGGGCTTGTCTGCCTCGCACACGAAAGCGACCACGGAGGACATGGTGGGATCTTTCACACTACTAACCTCATGCAGCGTGACTATTGGTGGCCTGGCATGACCACCTTTATCCGCAAATTCATACAAGGATGTGCAGTTTGCCAGGCTCATAAAGTCAATACCCATCCTACCACACCGGCGCTGACCCCCCTTCCCTCTACCTGCACTTGCCCTTTCCAACAGGTCTCGGTCGATCTCATTACTGATCTTCTGCCTTCTCTCTCCTTCGACTCTATCATGGTCGTGGTCGACCATGGGCTTACTAAGGGGGTAATTCTCATCCCTTGCCAGAAAACCATTGATGCTGCTGGAATCGCTCAACTATTCTTCACAAATGTATTCCAACACTATGGACTTCACGACCACTGCATCTTCGACAGAGGACCCCAATTCACATCTGCCTTCGCACGGGAACTCACCAGACTTCTATAATATGACCTAAAACTCTCATCTGCATACCACCCACAAACTGATGGAGAAACTGAATGAGTAAACCAAGAACTCGAAACCTATCTGTGCGTATTCTGTGATGGACACCCGGAACGATGGGCTGAACTACTTCCCATGGCAGAATTTTCCCACAATTCAGCCGTCCATTCCTCCACCCTGAAATCCCCTTTTTCTCTCATCCTGGGATATGAACCCCGATCTTATCCCCCAATTGGAAAGACATTCCTCCCTGCCTTGGAGACATGCTTATCAGAATTAGAGGAAGCCCGACGGGAGGCCCTTGCCACACATGAAAAGACCCAATGGATCATGAAGGAACAAACCTCTTCCAAGTTCCACCCCTGGGAAGTTGGTGACAAAGTCTGGCTGGAAGGAAGAAACCTTCGACTACAGTACCTATCAAAAAAACTATCCCCTAAATGAGAAGGATCATTTGAAATCACACAGGTTATCTCCCCTGTGTCGTACCACCTCAAACTACTGCCCACCTGGAAGATACATGATGTCTTCCATGCCTCTCTCCTATCCCCTTATTGAGAGACTGCGGAGCATGGCCCCAACTTCTTGGATCCACCGCCCGAGTTGATCGGTGGAGAAGAAGAGTACAAAATAGATTCCATCCTCTCACACCGTGGAACACGAGGACGAAGGCAGTATCTAGTATCCTGGAAAGGATACTCCGCAGCAGAAAATACTTGGGAACCGGAGGGAAACCTCCAACATGCACAAACACTCCTGGATGAATATAAGTCTGCTCGACTGAGGGATTTCCCCCAGTAAATGCTCCGAAAGAGAAACTTTGAGTTCCAACCTGGTCTCCCCTTCTATAAATTCTTCTTCCTTTACCACAATGATCTCCTGCCTTCCCATCCTTTTGAACACCAATACTTTTGCAACAGGCTATACAGCGGTTGCCCCTGGCACTATGAATCATGACCCAACAATCTCCCTCCTCTGTTACACACTGCAACTGCATTATGGCCAGGGGAACCTATGAGTCCCTCATGGCCCAACAGAACCACCTCGACCTGCCTTATCCCTACTTTGTCCACTCAAACCGTCTTCCCCCTCGTCTGCAAAGAATCCTCTTCGCCTCTGTCTTGACTACCCCAGCCCTTACCCTGCGCATGGAATTAGACCTGCGCTATAACTACAACAAGAAAACCAAGGACTTGTGCTCCCTCTTCCAAACGTACCAGATCATCTGCCTTGCCGCCCATCAGCTCGTCCCCCATGACTCTCCAGAACAATTCACATTTGTAATGCAAACCGGAGTAGATAAAGCACGCTCCCTCATCCTTGACCTCCTTTACGAGGAGGGATTTGGACACCTAGTAGACCGCATCGATGAGAACCTGCTCTGACCCATCGTGGAACCCTTCTTTGACATCATGAGTGTCCACGAATACAGGATCTACGTAGGAGATGCCCCTTGCACCATACCCTTCGACCCCCATCTGGATACACCAGTATCGGTTGAAAGGACTCCTTCCCCCATTCTCCAGATCCCACCTCCTCACTCCCCTGAGCAGACATACTTTCCCGCTTCAATCTCCATTCCAGAGTCCCCTAAGATCGACACTCATGCTCCCACTCCCTGTTACGCTTAACTCGGGTAGAGGTAAACGTAGACCTGGTCGGTTCAGAGGTTCTGTCTAGGACGGACGTTCGTCGTAGATGGTTCAAGGGTTCAAGGGGGTTCTTCCGATGACAACACTGTCGTTGGTGGTACGAGGGTTTGAGGGAGCGTCCACTCAGAGTAGGACGAGGACTACGAGGGAGACAAGGGATCCGAAGGATCAAAGATGATGTACAAAGGTGATGCTATTCCAGGTAGGTCAAGTGTAAGGTACATCGTTGGTATCGTAGGGTTTATATAGGGAAAGATGAAGGGAATTACTAAGCAATAGAATGCGAAGGAATTCCGAAGAAGGTTTAGTAATACACAGCAAGTAAAGCGGAAAAGGAAATAATGATGTCAAGTGGGCTGTACAGCAAGACATGTGTCCAATAGGAACGCGAAGAAGAGTAAGCAGGATGACAAGGCATCCGATAGGAACGCGAAGAAGAGTAAGCAAGATGACAAGGCATCCGATAGGAACGCGAAGAAGAGTAAGCAGGATGACAAGGCATCCGATAGGAACGCGAAGAAGAGTAAGCAAGATGACGAAAGGAAAGTGGATGGAAAATGAATAGGGGTGAATCGTAACACACCCCTCCCTCCTATACCCTTTTCAAGAAACTGCAAAACATAGCCTTACCTTCTTGGATCCACTGCCTGAACTGATCAGCAGAGAAGAGGAATATGAAATAGATTCCATTCTCTCATACTGCAGAACCAGAGGAAAAAGGCAGTACCTTGTATTCTGGAAAGGATACTCCACAGCAGAAAATACATGAGAACTGAAGGGAAACCTCAAACATGTGCAAACCCTCCTGAATGAATATAAAGCCACTCGACCTAGAGACTTCCTCCCAGCAAATGCTCTGGAAGAGGAACTTTGAATTCCAACCAGAACTTCCCTTCTACAAATTCTTCTTCCTCTATAGCAACAATCTTCCACTGTCTCACCCCCTCAAACACCAGTACTTCTGCAATAGAAAATACAATAACTGCCTTTGGCACTACTAGACATGATCCAGCAAACCCCCTCCCCACGCATTCACCACAATTGCATTATGGTCAGAGGAACTTATGAATCCCTCATGGCACAGAATAATCGCCTCCAGTTACCATATCCCTATGTCATCTACTCTAATCGTCTCCCAACTCACCTGAGAAGAATCCTCTTCACCTTGGTCCTAACCACACCTGCCCTCTCCTTGTGTATGAAGCTCGACCTACGCTATAACTACGACAAGAAAACCAAGTCATTCATCTTGCCGCTGTAGAGAGCCATAAGTCTCTACTCTCACATACCGTCTAATCGCCACCTGGGTCGTTCTCCATCCTTATCCTTATCCCTTTCCTAACGTTTTCACCTTCTACCGCAGCTGTCTAAAGTCATTTCCGCACTCTCTTGCATCAACTTGCACTGATCCGAATGAAATCCACATAGTCCATGTTCCACATTCACACTCGGGTTCCATCGCTGGAAAGTCTTTTTGTTCACATTGCATTTATGACTCATTGTATCAAGTCGTATCACGTCCTAATGACTTGAATTACCTTATCAAGTACTTTATTCATATTTAGTCGTCTCCATGCCTTCAACAGGTATCGTGACGCATGTACCTTACTTGTTTCAGTCTAGGGTATGCCCAGACTATAAAAGACTGTACTTAGACAGTTGAAATTCATCTTTTTCCTTCCATCTATTGTTCCCTTCAATCGTCAACTGTCTTTAAGGGCTTCCGCACAAGTCCTCATCATCCTTATAGTTTTCTGCTTTCGCGTTCTTCACGTTACACTGTGCATCCCATGGATCCGCTGTAGACTTTCAGCAGAATACTCCGGAAAGTCTCAGGTTCGTCATTAAGGCTCTTTCCCGGTCGAAGGGTCTTGGCCAGTTGTCCCTCTTTTTATTCCTCTTGCGTATCCCTTTAGGGATGAACATATCATTCCCTTCTTACCACCCACAGCAGCTATCCAAGGTTTTGTGACTCATATTCCTGAGATCCAGAGCCTTGTTCTTCTCTTCAACTGGAGCCCACCATGAGGGATCCAGAGGAACCTAATAGAAGGACACTATGCCTGAACCCCCAAAGGGTCGAGCTAGAAAATCTACTTGTGCAGTTCCGCAATCTTAACCTCTCCGAGGATTCAGATTTTTTTTATCCCGTCGCATTGCAACTAGCTGACATTGACAGATCCTTGTCACTCCACCTATCATCCGATCTGTCAAATCTGTCAGACGCGTCACACCATCTATCATCAGATTTGTCAAACCCGTCAAACGCACCCCACTTGTCATCCGTTGACAGGTCTGAAAAGCGCACCAACTCGCCTTCGCAACCCGGTATCCATACATCACCAGGTTACCAACCAACCAGTTATTCCCGTTTCACCTCACCAGAGTTTCCAGGGGCGTTTATCCATTCATCACCTCGCCTTGATTCTCTTCCTCCCTTACCGGATTCCCCTCTCTCTTCGTGATCGTCTTTGCCCTTCCCGATACCTTCTCCGCTATCACCTCTAACCCCATCACCGGCTTCATCTGCGTCTTCTCCGAATCTTTCTTACTTATTCCGCTCATCCCCTCAATTAGCGGTTACTCATCCTATAACTCCGTTATCCATCTCGCCAATATCCCTTTCTCCTCCTAATTCTCCTGTGTCGAACCCTCTTGTTGTCACCATGGCAAATGTGAATCCTTTTCAGATGCCCCTTCGGGGAACCCAGAATGCTCCCAAATTCAATGGGAAAACACCATCTCAACTACCCTGTTACCTAGAAGACATCGAGTTTTTAGGAACGCAAGCTGGTCTTAATGAAGAACAGCAGATTAAGGCCGCTATCCGATATGCGGATTTAGAC
>JBBPLF010000862.1:0-14462 GCA_038089615.1 Aureoboletus auriporus
GCATAGAACTAGCTGAGGAATATCCTTAATTCCTCAGCTAGTTCTATGCAATCCAGTGTTGTTACTTAGCACATCCACAAGCCCCAAGTGTGAGCATTGGGTAGTGAGACACTCTATTGCTTCACCCACAACAAGTCTTCATACTACTTCAAGTGTATGCTGTGCTATGTTCTGACGCCCAGCATTAACAAAAGAACTAGCTTTTCAACTCTATCTCTATCACCTGACAGAAAAATCCACCCACCATTTCAGGACAAGGATCACAATGAGGACAGATCATACATCCCCCCTCTGATTCTTCAGATGACACATCAACACTGTCTACACTCTTTACTCTTCCAGCACCCATCCCCTCTGAAGATTGGAGAATCCAAGACACACCACCCATCCAGCCTACCATCTGTTGTCGACCCTAATCCAATACTGGACACAGGCGCACACAGTTGATACTGACTGAGAGACAAGAGAAGATGAGGGGAAACTCAATGAGAACTTGACTGAAGTTCCTTGTTGACATACATTGGTTTATATACTGTACAAGTGCTGTGCTAATGGTCTGTGTGTGTGTGGCTATACAAGTCTGCCCTAAGGTATGACATCATGGAATGTTCTGGAATGATTACCTAAGAATGTCACATGACTATGAGAACCAAAGTGGTCCATGACTTGAAAGATGCTATGTAAGTCTGAAAGATAAAAGATGATCTGATAAGATAAGATAAGATTGGAAAGATTAGATAAGCGTAAAATTGACAACACCATCCCACCTAGACAACCACCTCCCCCACCACCTGAAGACCCAGAATCCAACATAGAAATGTCTGATTTGGGAAATAAAGACACCGAGCTTAAAGCTGGACTGCCCACGGACTTTTCTGGGGATCCAAATGGTGCAATACATTGGAAGATGGCTATGACTGCCTACTTAAACATGAACAAGAAGTTCTACAATGAGAACGCCAAGGTCTTAACCACTTTCACAAAGATGAGCAAGGATCGAGGAAGTGCCTTCTCTGAATCAATCTATGTCCAACTTGCCAACAATGTATTGAAAGATCTCACATTCAATCAACTCATGGACAAATTTGAGAAGACCTTCTTCCCCTTCGACTACAAGAACCAAGCAAGAGAGCAGTTGGACAAGCTGAAACAGCAAGGAAAGAATGATGTTGGATGCACCAACTACATCACCGCCTTCCAGGCCATGAAGGCCATAGCAGGAATAGATGATGAATTAACCAAGGTGAACTACCTCTTGAAGGGACTGGATACAGATATCTCCACCAAGATTCTGTCCATTAATCCTCTCCCCAACAAACTCTCAGAATGGATCCAACTTTCAGGAGTGTTCCATGCACAGAACAAGAGGATAGACAACTTGTGCAAGGGATGGAAAGTAGACTTCCAAATCAAAGGAAAACCTTCCAGGGACCCCAACAGAATGGATGTTGATGCTGTTCACGTCAACTCCACCAGACTTTCATCTGTAGAAAAGGCAGAACACATGAGGAACAACTGTTAACGCTGGGTGTTGGAATGTAGCACAGCGTATACTCAAAGTAGTATGAAGACTTGTTGTGGGTGAAGCAAAGAAGTCTCACTACCCAATGTGCACACTTGGGGCTTGTGGAGTGCTAAGTAACAACGCTGAATTGCATAGAACTAGCTGAGGAATACAGGCTAAGGTGGATAGCTACTTATACTAACTATGTGCTGCGTAATCCTATGTGTGCAGCAGGAGCAGTGTTGCTGCGTATTGCATGAGGTGAGGTCTGCAGCATCATGGCTATGTGATGGTGAATAAGGGAACACAAGGCATCACATAAAAAGAGCAATGCCAAGGAGGAGGTAGTCTGTTATGTAAGGAAACATGGTTCTGAGGGTTTCTGAAGGATTCACTGTGGTTCCAGTCGAAGATAAGAAGATAAATGTGGTTCAGAAGGGTTTCAGTAAGTTCCCTGTGGTTCCGGTTGAAGATGAGAAGATAAACATGGTTTCAAAGGGTTCCGGTACTGAAGCAGAGGAATTTAGGAAGGAAGGGAAGATGAGTGTCTGGCAAAGATGCGAGGGGAGACGATGAGCCCATAGATATAAGGAAAGGACAGGTCATAGGGGAAAACTATAACAACAACAAATGTTTCATATGCCACTGGATAGGGTGCAACACCAGGAACCACCCCCAAGACAGATGTCCAGAAGGACAAGGAAAGAGCAACAACTGGGCCCCTTCTTGCCCACAGAAGAACCCCACCAGAAATGAACATGTCAGGAAGACCAAGTTTGAAGAGTACCAGAACACCCTTAAAGAGAGAGGTGTTACTGAGGAGGAACACACTTGACATCCTCTACAAGATCAACAAGCTGGAAACTGTTGCCACAACCCAGGTTGAAGAAGAAGAAGAAATCCCAAAGAAGGATTTTTAAACAGGAGGAAAGGGTTGACACTCTCCCATCCTGAAGTAATAGCACCAGTATTCTTGTCTGATCCAAACAGTGAATCCATGTGAATTCCCATCTCACTGTTTGAACAAGAAAACAACCAAATCGTTGATATGTTTGCCCTCATAGACTGCAGAACAAGTGGAGACTTCATAGATTGTCATCTAGTGAAGAAGAAAGGTTATAAACAGATACAACTGGACAAACCAAAGAAGGGACAGAATGTGGGTGGATCCCTGAACCAGGGAGGAATAATCCACCACAAAGTAATCCTTACAATCCAGATAGGAGAAGTAAATGAGGAAAGAGATTTCCTCGTCATCAATTCTGGAAAGGAATACCTGATCCTTGGGATAACACGGCTCCAACAGACTAACCCTGCAATAAACTGAATGACCAGAGAAGTAATCCTCCCAGGCAAACCCAGAACCCCATGACATGACTCCCCCAGAGCAGTATGTCAAAGATATCTTGTCTGATATCTAGAACTGGATCTGGATGAGAAGATAGCCAAACTATGGAAGAAGAGAATTGACAAAAGGATAGAAACTCTCATCAGGAAAACCACACTCGCCACGGAACTCACTCTGAAGGAACCCCATGAGGAAGAACTACTTCCCCCAGAATATTGAGACTTTGCTGACATCTTTGCCGAATGAGAAGGGGATGAACTCCCCCTTTCCCGACCATTTGACCATGGCATAGATCTCAACAGAACCTTTGTACCCAATGTAGCCAAGGTATACCCTTTAAACCCCAAGGAAAAAGAAGCTTGTAAGGATTTCATCAATGAACATCTGAAATCTGGGAAAATAGTTTCATCCAAATCCCCACAAGCATCTCCCTTCTTCTTCATACTAAAGAAGGATGGATTCGTATGACCTTGCCAGGACTACCAATACCTATTTTCTCTGACCTCATAGCCAAAGGATGGCTAATCATCTACATGGATGATATTCTCATCCACTCCAATGATCCAGTCCTACACAAAGAAGTCCTCCAACAGCTCAGGGAACACCATCTGTCGCTGAAACTGAAAAAGTGTTTCTTTGACAAAGAAGAAGTAGAATACCTCAGAATGATCATCCAAGCAGACCAGATCCAGATGGATCCAGTAAAGCTGAAGGCTGTCCACAAATTGCAGCCCCCTCAATCTGTCAAAGCAGTGCAATCATTTATTAGAAAAGTTCATCTTGGACTTCTCCACTAAAGTGTGATCCCTACATGATCTAACCAAGAAAGGAGCCAAATGGGAATGGACTAAAGACTGATGACACCTTCCAAGCCATAAAAAAAGCCTTCACTCAGAAACCTGTCCTCCTAATGCCTAATGTTACAAAAACCTTTACTGTCATGATTGACACATCTTTAACAGCCACTGGAGTGGCCCTTATGCAGGCCAACAGCAATGGGGACCTACACCCATGTGCCTACCTCTCGAAAACTCTATCCCCTGCAGAGTGAAACTATGACATCTATGATCAAGAACTCCTTGGAGTAATCCATGCCCTTAAGGAATGAAAGCACTATCTACAAGGAATGGGACTCCCAGTAACATCATCATGGACCACAAGAATCTTGCCTACTTTAAACAACCCCAGAAACTGTCCAGAAGACAAGCATGTTGGATGCTATTCCTCCAGGACTTCGACCTATCCTTCATCCCAGTACCCAGCACACAAATGGGACCTGCAGATGCACTATCCCAATGCGATAACATAGATACATCCCAAGATAACCAGGGAGTCACCCTCCTACCTGATGATATCTTCATCCATACCCTTGACTTCACCTTGGTTGAGAAAATTGTGGAATCTACTCTTTCCGACCCCTTAGTCATCACAGCCCTCAAAGCCTTGGATGAAGGAACCTCCCTGGTCACCAAATCCAGACCCCAGGACTGGGAGTACAATGAGGGTTATATGCCTCACCCACGAAAGCAACCATGGAGGACATGGAGGGATTTTTCGCACTACAAACCTTATGCAGTGTGACTACTGGTGGCCAGGAATGACCACCTTTATTAGAAAATTTGTCCAAGGATGTGCAGTTTGCCAGACCAACAAAGTTAATACACACCCTACCATCCCAGCATTAACTTCACTCCCATCCACCTCTACTCACCCCTTTCAGCAGGTATCTATCGACCTCATCACTGACCTCCCCCCATCCAGCACTTATGACTCTATCATGGTCATGGTCAACCATGGCCTTACGAAGGGGGTAATTCTTGTACCCTGTCATAAAACCATTGACATAGCAGGGGTAGCCCAGCTCTTTTTCACATAGGTGTTCCAACACTATGGACTACACGACTATTGCATATCTGATAGAGGCCCACAATTCACATTTGCCTTTGCTTGTGAACTCTCCAGACTTCTGAAATATGACCTAAAGCTCTCCTTGGCATATCACCCCCAAACTGATGGAGAAACAGAATGAGTAAACCAAGAACTCGAAACCTACTTACAGATATTATGTGACAGACACCCAGAACGATGGGCAGAACTGCTACCCATGGTGGAGTTCTCCCACAATTCTGCGGTACACTTCTCCACCCTAAAATCTCCTTTCTCCCTTATCTTGGGATACAAACCCTGCTCCTATCCTCCAATCAGAAAGATGTTCCTCCCTGCTCTGGAAACATGCTTATCTGAATTAAAGGAAGCCTGACAGGAAGCCCTTGCTGTGCATGAAAAGACCCAATGGATCATGAAGGAATGAACTTCATCAAAGTTCTGCCCTGTTAGAACTATACAGACAGACGTAACTCCGGCGAAGTCTGGAGTGGAGTCTCAGCAGGACTTGGCTTCAGCATATATGCTGTGCCCTTACTGAACCCAGAGGTCCCGAATTTGTCGGAGGTTGGAGGTTGGAGGTTGGAGGTCACAGGAACCATTAGGCTCAAGTGGAATGAAGGAGGAGACAGAGATGGAGATTGGACGGTGACCAGGAGGTCAGAGCAAGGAGAGGAAGGTGGTTATTCAATTCGAGGTTCAATTTGATATTCGACTGAGGTTACAAAGAGAGTACGGAGGGGTTTATATATGGAGGGTGGAAGGGTCTAAGGTATGGAGTCGCATAAATATCTCGGAGGTAGGTACAGAGCAAGAATATATAAGGGTCGGAATGACAGACAGAGAATGGAACAGGGAAAAGTGACAGTCAGGGAAATTAAGGACGAGTGACAGAAGTAAAATGGAGTATGTACAAGATAACATTGAAAGAGTATAGAAGTATAAATGAAAGGGTCTGGAGAATGGAGATACCTGAGTGCGCGAGATTGTGCTGGAGTTGTTCCAGGATATCTGGAGTTGCGTCGCAGTGACCGGAGTTGGACTTGGATGAAATCCGGGATATGACATGCCCCTGGGAAGTCAGAGACAAAGTATGGCTAGAAAGAAGGAACCTTTGACTGCAGTACCTATCAAGGAAGCTGTCCCCCAAATGAGAAGGACCATTTGAAATCATGCAGGTCATTTCCCCTGTATCATACTGCCTTAAACTGCCACTGACCTGGAAGATACATGATGTCTTCCACACCTCCCTCCTATTCCCTTATTGGAAGACTGCAGAGCATGGCCCCAAATTCTCAGAACCACTGCCCAAGCTAATTGGCAGAGAAAAAGAATATGAAATAGACACCATTCTCTCACACCGTGGAACACGAGGATGAAGGTAGTATCTTATATCTTGGAAAGGGTATTCCGCAGCAGAGAACACCTGGGAACCAGAGGGGAATCTCAAACATGCACAAACCTTCCTGGATGAATATAAATCCTCCCATCCTAGGGACGTTCCCCCAGTAAATGCTTTGCAAGAGGAATTTCATCTGTGCTGCTCATTGGATCCCTCATGGATGGTGAGGAGTGATCCCATGGTGGTATGTATCACCATGGGGACCGCATGGCAGTGCAAAAGCACTCTGGGGGATCCCAAAAGGGCCCTCGGAGCCATAGCGACCTGTGGGAAATGCCAGCTGTACCTGGCCCCTGCGCCCACCTGGTATTTAGGCCCCGCCCTGAGATGGAAGGCTCCCATCTCCCCACTTATTCTACCCACTTGCAACCGATCTATCTGGGGTCACACCCTCACCATTGTGAGCCACTACGTGGATTGGCCAACTCCCTCGATAGGGCTTAAGACCGGTAGCTGGTACCCTAAACAGACTCAGAAGGATATGTGGTAGGGGTAGTGGTAGCCCCCTGACGAGAGCCTTCACAGGCTCGAAACTGCCCCAACCACCAACTCTACCCACCTCTGCCTATACTGTACACAGCGTGCCATGGCCCGGCTCCGATCCTCAGAGAGGAGCACCAGATGGATAGGCAAGTGGGTGGACAGTCCGAGTGTCCCTCTCTCACACACAGATCTTGCACCATGGCCCAATAGGCTATGGTCCCCCCAACCAGGACTCCCCTTCTACAAGTTCTTCTTTCTCTTTCACAACAATCTTCTACCATCTTATCCCTTCAAACACCAATACTTCTGTAACAGGAAGTACAGTAACTGTCCCTGGCACTACAAATCATGACCCAGCAAACCTCCCCCTCGCATGTCTCTCACAATAGTGTCATGGCCAGAGGAATTTACAAGTCCCTTATGGCACAGAACAATCATCTTCAACTACCCTACCCCTATGTTGTTTATTCCAACCATTTTCCTGCTTGCCTGTGAAGAATCCTCTTCACCTTTGTCCTGACCACCCCTGCCCTCTCTCTGCGCATGGAACTAGACCTGCATTACAACTATGACAAGAAAACTAAAGATCTTTGTACCCTCTTCTGAACTTACCAGATTATCCGCCTTGCTGCTCATCAGCTCATTCCCCATGACTCTCCTGAACAATTTGTAGCCACCATGCAGACAGGCATTGACGACGCCCACTCACTCATCCTCAACCTCCTCTATGAGGAAGGATTTGGGCACCTAGTGGACCACATTGATGAGAACCTGCTCCAACCCATCATGGAGCTATTCTTCGACATTATGAGCGTACACAAGTACAGGACCTATACAGGGGATGCTCCATGCACCATACCATTCAACCCCCATCTTGACACCTCCATATCTGTAGAAAGGACCCCTTCTCCTGTTCTCCAAGTACCACCCCCATGCTCCCCTGAGCAAACATGATTTCCTGCTCCACTCTGCATTCCCAAATCTCCCAAAATTGACACCCATGCCCCCACTACCTCCAACATTTCAGAAGACTCTCCTATTGTCACCTGTTTCCCTACTCCTGCCCTTGAGGACATGCAATGCAGAGCTCTCGATCACCATGAGACTGTGTTACCTCTAAAGCTCCCCCAAGCAACCCTAAACACACTTGGAAACACCGTCCATCCCATACTCAACTTCTTTTGAGGAACCAGAACTGCATTTTTGGACAAAGAGGGATCCTTGCATTACCCCATCAATGTCAACACCTCCATCATTCCAAACAACCCAGCATGCCCTCCAAAGAAACGCCTCTGCTGTCATCAATGCAGGAAGGTGGATCATGTCTGAATCTTCTGTGGGAAGTACATCTGTCCCTGGTGCCATAAATGAGCCCCAGGACACGTCCAGGCCAAGTGTTGCTGATGACAATGTGGAGAATATAGTGAGTATGGACACATTCATGCCAATTGCCTGGTTTACAATGGGCTCGACCATGATGATGGCTTTCTTGATGGGGACCTTGATTTCACCAACTATGAGGTCAACAAGGGAGATATCGATGGGCCAGACCGTTAAGCAGGTACTTCAGCATTATGAGGGGGGTAATGTTACAATTTTCCCCTATAATCCATCTTTTCCTTATGTCTATGGACTCATTGTCTTGCCCCATGTTTTTGCCAGGAATTTGTCTTCTTTGCCTTTCTGATTTTTTTGTCTTTATTCCGGAAACGCTCAGAACCACAAGGAACCACTAGGAATCCTTCAGAATCATGTTTCACATTTGTCCCTTTGGATGTTAGCACTTCAGAACCACATCGGACTACTTCCCTCTCCTCAGCATCACCTTTCTAATGTGATGCCTTGTGTCCCCTTACCTCCATCACATAGCTATGCTACTGTGGCCACAGCCTTACTCAGTGCGCAGCAACACAGCTGTTACTGTGCACACAGGATTACACAGCACAATAGACAGTATAAGTAGCCATCAACTTGTCATGTATTCCCAGCTAGTTCTACACAATCCAGTGTTGTTACTTAGCATTCCATGAGCCCCAAGTGTGTGCATTAGGTAGTGAGATTCTATTGCTTCGCCCACAACAAGTCTTCATACTACTTTGAGTGTATGCTGTGCTACGTTCCAACACCCAGCATTAACACATTCCTATCAAATATGTGTCTCGCTGTACAGCCTGCTTGACATCATCATTTCCTCTTTCATCTTACTTGCTGTGTATTATTAAATATTCCATGGAGTTCCTTCACATTCTATTGCTTAGTAACTCCATCTTCCTTTCCCTATATAAATCCTACAATACTGATGATGTACCTCATGCTTGACCTACCTGGAATAGCATCATACCTTGCATCATCTCCTGATCCCCCAGATCCCTTGTCTTCCCTAAAGTCCTCATCTTACTCTGAGTGGACGCTCCTTTGAAATCCTCAAAACCACCAACAACTGTCATATCATTGGAAGAACCCTTGAACCCTTGAATCATCTACAATGAACCTTTTGTCCTAGATATAACCTAGAACCGACAAGGTCTACAATCACCTCTACCCGAGTCGAGCATAACAAAAGGTCAAACATCCTCTAAACAGGCTACCATTGTTGTAAGCCTTTTATCATCATTTCCCACCAATGTCCCTCAATAGACCCTCATTGGGGTCACCATCGAACCTCAGCTCAAGAACCCACTTCTAAGCCCAAACCTGATCCCTCCCTCACTGACCTTGAGGAGGAACTAGACCTTGACACCACCCTTCTTACTGAACAAGAATGAAGGGAAGATCTCAACTTAGCTCACACTTTGTCTGCCACCTTGACCATCCCACTAGCACCCATGCCACCATCCCCAACCTTGGTCGCCCCTCAAACCAGCCCCTTTGTTGTACCCTCATTGTCACCACCCCCTTCACCATCCATGTCTACCTTGATCATGAAACCCACTAAACTTTGCATTGGAACACCTGAATCCTTCAATGAAAACCCTGCCAAGGCTATGGCATGGTTTAATGCAGTGGTATTCTATATCCTTGTAAATGAAAAAGTCTATGACTCAGAAGCCAAACAGGTTGCCTTCACCTTATCCTATGTACATGACAAAAGGAACTGCTGCCACTTGGGCAGCCACTTTTCACCAAGAAGCCCTAGCCCAGGGAACCCCAGACCTCAGAACCTTCAGAGACTTCCACATCAAATTCAAGAAGTCCTTTGAAAGAAAAGATACTGCTGAAAAAGCCATTATTTGGCTTTCCACCTATTGCATGAATGACAACAACGACCTCTCTGATTACATTGCCAAGTTCCAGAACAATGTTGCCCTCTCTAAGATCACTGACAATGACATCTTAAAATCATTCTTTGGCACTGGCCTTCCCATCTCCCTGTCCAAATGAGTCAGTGAATCAGAAAAGGACATCAAGACTATCAATGACTGGTATGAACAAGTACTTGAACTACAGACTAGGAGAGATATTGCCAAAGCATTTGCACGACAACATCATAGCAAAACAACCACCCCCCACACCTATGCCACCCCTTTGTCCTCAAAATCCCAGAATAAACCCTGTGATCCAGATGTCATGGACATCGATGCAATCCGTGTCTCTAAGCTTACCCCAAAGGAACATAAATGGTGCAGAGAGAAAGGACTCTGCTTCCATTGCAGGAAACCCAGACACATGAGTGAGGAATTCCCCCACTTCTCCAAAAAAGAAATCACTGTCAAGAAATCCCTAACCTCATGGACATTGATGACAAAGAAGAAACCCTCCGGAGGGTATCTTTCACCCCTTTGGATTTTTGAAATGGGGAACTCAATCAATGCAAGTCTTCCCTACTCTTAAATGCAATGTTGTATGTACATGTACAATCTTTGACAAAATCCATGCAAATCCCTGTCCAGATTGTTGTCCCATTGCATACTTTACAAACCATCAAAACCTGAGCTCTAGTCAACAGTGGAGCAGACATCTCTTGCATCAACTGACAATTTGTGCAAAAACAGGGATTACCCACCACCAAACTTGAGAAACCTATTTGAGTCTGGAACACTGATTTGTCCTACAACAACAATGGCGAAATCTGATACACCTGCAACCTCTTCCTGGTCATTGAAGGAATTACCCAATGAACTACCTTTCATGTCATGTCCTGTGGACATGATAACCTCATACTCAGACTCTCTTGGCTTAAAAAGGCCAACCTACAGGTTGATTGGGCTAAACGAACTCTCTCCCTCAATGAGTCCCTTGATGAATCAAAAGACCTCTTCCACTCCCATATGGAAGATACCAAATGACACAACTCCTTCTACAAAAAGGCATCACCTCCCCCACCAAGACATGTCCATGTTGATACCATCACGGATCATCACCTCTTCTCTTACCTAGACCAGGAAACCAAATCCCAGTACATCTGACATGTCCTTGACAACAGAACCATCTATTGAATTATTTGATGTGGATCCCACTTTATTCCCCAAGGATCGCCAGTCATTGCTAAACTTACTACTGCCACTGAACTTGCCATGACCACCAAAAAGAACAAGCCTAAGATCATCCTTCCTCCTGAATACCAAGACTTTGCCTTCATTTTCTCGAAGGAGGCAACCAAACATGTACCCCTCCTCTTGTTCCTACAACCATGAAATCAACATCAAGGATGCATTTGTTCCAAAGATTGGGAAAGTTTATCCTCTTTCCCCTAATGAACAAAAAGCAACTGAAACCTTTCTTGATGAACACCTTGCCTCTGGAAAAATCTGTCCATCCAACTCCCCCCAGGCCTCTCCCTTCTTCTTCATAAAAAAGAAAGATGGAGGCCTTCACCCCTGCCAAGACTACTGGTACCTCAGTGATCATACGGTCTGCAATGCCTACCCCCTTCCACTCATCTCTGATCTTGTTGACAAACTCCAAGGAGCAAAAGTTTTCACTAAGTTTGATGTTCAATGAGGGTATAACAATGTCCGCATCAAAGATGGACATCAGTGAAAGGCCGCTTTTGTCACCCACAAAGGTCTCTTTGAACCTACAGTCATGTTCTTCAGTCTCAACAATTCCCCCACTACATTCCAACATTTTATGAATGACTCCTTCAGAGATATGATCTCAGAAGGATGGCTTGTCATCTACATGGATGACCTCCTTATCTTCTCCCCTGACGATGACACCCATATCAAACGAACTAAGTGTGTCCTTCAACATATGAAGGAACTTGACCTTCATTTTAAACTTGAAAAGTGCAAATTCACCACAAATGAAGTCAAATATTTTGGGATGATTGTCAAACCTGGAAAATTGGCTATGGACCCAGTCAAATTAGACAGAATCGCCAAATGGCCTACACCAACCAAGGTTAAGGAAGTTCATTCCTTCTTGGATTTTGCCAACTTCTACCAATGATTCATTCCTGATTATTTCACCATTGCATGCCCCCTCATCAATCTTACCAAAACAAATCTCATCTGGAATTGGACCCCCTCCTGTCAACAAAGTTTTGACAAACTCAAGAAACTCTTCTTGTCAAAACCTGTTCTCCATCTTCCTGAGCTCTCCTCCCCATTCACCATCACCACTGATGCCTCAAAGTTCACCTCAGACACTATTCTCCTCCAAATGGATTTCAACAGAGACTGGCATCCTTGTTCCTACCTATCACGAGTCCATAGACATAGGGAAAAGACAGGTTGTAGGGGAAAACTGTAACAAAGACAACCATCACTGCTGAAGGAATCGCTGCCCTATTTTTCCACAAAGTCTACAAACGATTCAGCTTATACGACAAAATCATCTCTGACCATGGTTCCCAATTTGCTTCGTCCTTCACAAAAGAACTCGGGAGACTCCTTGATTACAACCTGTCCTTATCCACCGCCTATCACCTGCAGTCTGACAGTGAAACCGAATGAGTAAACCAAGAAATTGAAACATATCTCCATATCTTTTGTGGAAATAACCCTACCTCATGGTCTAACTCCATCACCCATGCCGAATTCGCTCACAATCACCACCCTCACTCCGTCACCCAACAATCCCCATTCTATTTCATGATGGGATACAAACCTTGTGCCCTCCCCACCATTCTTCCTGAAACCACTCTTCCCACTGTCGAAGAACGATTGAAAACTCTCACTACTGCTTGCAACAAAGCCCTTGCCACCCATGAACTAGCTTGACAAGTCATGGCTTCCTGAATCAGGAAAATGTTCTCTTCCTTCCAAAAGGTTTGGCTAGAAGCACGCAATCTGAAACGATCTATTGCCAACCTGAAGTTTGCACCTAAGCAAGAAGGACCTTTTACCATTGTCAAAGTCTTATCCCCAATTACCTACCAACTCCAATTACCCCAAACATGGAAAATTCACCCCATGTTCCATGCCTCCCTCTTATCACCCTATTGCGAAAACAACATATATGGCCCAAACATCCCAGCACCACCACCTGACCTTATCACTGGAGAAGAAGAATATGAAATGGTGAAGATTCTATGCCAGAGGAACTCCATCCTGTTGGTCCTTCCTGATCTGATGGAAGGGATACACAGCCGAAGATGACTCTTAGGTTCTTGAGTGCAACTTGAAACATGCAAAGTCCACTCTCCTCAATTATAAAAACCATCACCCTTCAGTTTTCAAATCCTCATCCACTTGAAACAACTCCTCTCCCAGAAATTACCATGGCCATCATCTTTCGTCATGCCACTACCACCCCTGCTGTCTCCACCAATACCACCTCCACCTCAGACCCTGCCCCTCTCTCTGAGAGAATATCCTCCTCTCCTTCCTCTCCCACTCCTATAGAATCTTGGCCTGCCAACTCTTGAGGCTCTGACTCTGAGAATATACCACCACCTCCATATACCGACCCAGTCCAATCTGTCACTCTTCCCCTCTCTGCCTTTCATACCCAAGAAGTCCCAACAGCCCCTGCTCTAGACCAGATGGCTAGGCAGATCATTAACCCTCATATGACCCTCTACTTTGGAAGCCACCTTGACATGGAATCCCTTCTCTGGAACCTCCATTGTGCCTTTTTACAAAACCAATGCCTCACCAATCTCCTTTCCCTTGCCTTGTCCAACAAAAGCATCGCTGCCTGCACTACCATCCTACAGCAAATCCAAACCCAAACCAAAGGAAATCTCCTTGCCACCCTTTACCAATTGCAAATGCCACAGGCCATTTTGGAAATTGACTGATACCATTGTGAATTAAGTGAAATGTTGAATGACAACAGAGCTGGTACTCCTATTCCTGTCTTTCTGCCACCATCCCCCGAACCCTCTACCCCTTCCACATCCTCTGCAGAGATCACTATTGAGGAACTCTGAGCCAAAGAAGTCGCTACCATGCATATTCCCCTGAACAAATTCATGGATCATTTACAGCATGGAGAGAAGCTGAAGGGTGGCATCCACCTAGGGATCCCACCAATCTCTATTTCCATTGTCAATGACCAGGCCACTGGATGGCTAACTGCCCAGTTTATTGCTGTCATCATTGTCACAATATCCAACCTGGGCATGTTGCTTCTTGTTGCCCTTGACACTACCGCTCCCCTCCTCCAATTGTTACGATTTTCCCTCATAACCCCTCTTTTCCCTATGTTTATGGACTCATCGTTTCCCCTAGTGTCTTTACAAGACACCTATCGTCCTCCCCTAGTTAGGTTTCTCTTATCTTCTTCTTCCAACTAACGTAGTCTTCTTTGCTTTCTTGACTCACCTACTTGTTGAGTCACGCTTCACTTACCTGATTGAGTCACCTTTCCTATTTTGGACTATTACTCCTCATCATCATTCTCTTTACATGATGACTCGTGTTCCCTTATCCATCCAAACATAGCTTGTACTG
>JBBPLF010000863.1:0-14462 GCA_038089615.1 Aureoboletus auriporus
TGGTTCGACAATGGTAAGCCAAGATAAGGCCTCCAGTCTTCCGTGTAAAACAAGATCCTCTCGGCAGCCAGATATTCTTGGCAGGGCCACGCTCGGGTATTCCAGATACTATCCTTTAGCCCAACCTCGTTTGACTCCGACGAGACCCCAAGAAGGTGGACAAGTGTGAGGGCCGAACCGCGATACCAACTGAACATGGCCACGAGTGACTCGTTCAAGACTACGTTGTTGGTTTTATCAATACAACACGTATCGCTCCATGCCCACCGGTACCCAAGAGAACGCACGATCGAACAGAATGTCCGCAACTTGTCGTTTAGGCCAGACGATCGAAGCTCATAAACTGATATATGTTCTACGTCCGTTAGGAGGGGTTCGTCCATTCCCCATCTGTGTGAGAACGTGACGTATTGATAGAACCTTTTGACCTCGTTGTCAACATAAGCAAAGTCGACTTTTCTTGTCGTCGATGACGATACGAGTTCCATGAAGAGTGGGTGGCCCTCAAATATTTCTGCTAGTTGTGTTCTGTCATGAAGCCGACCAGTGTCGGTGTCGATAAGTACCCGTGGCATTCTTGCAAGGGTCTTGTTGATTATCCTTTGAATGATACGTCTGGGATCAAAACGACCACACAGTCCTATTGATGTCAATTAACATAGGGAGCACACGTTATATTCAGGGCATGACTCACCACAAACATGTTTATCTGGGGATTGATCGAGTTTCAATAGCATTGATATTGCATCGAACGCTTCCACAGCCCCCGAATGACGTCCTGCGCCATGCAATACCACATGCCTCTGCTCATATCCTCGATGAGACGATGGGTCGAGTGAGATGATCTGCATACTCGGTCATTACTGTTATCTGCGACAGTCTGAGGCAGAAAGCATACCTCGTCCGCATCCTTGAGTGCATCTTCCCATGAATTCATCATCAGTTGTGCTTCGCTTCGCTTGATTAAGGTTTGTACGCGGTCCGCCGTATCGAGCGACAATAGAATCGACAAGACTTGAACGGCTGCATTGTAGTTCTGAGAGGCCATCGCGGCCTCGGCGAGTCGTTCTAACTTGGGTGTGCATCGCTGTTTGAAATCTGTGTAGAATGTTTAGAGGATTCAGTTTGCATCGTTCTACGACCACTCACCAAGTTCCCACCGCATTCGCTCATCGCCGATATCCAAGTCCACTGTGATCTCAGTCTGCATTTGTCGAAAACAATCTATTGCCTCCGGCACGTGATCATTCCCTTCGAGAGCATTGCAAATTGCACAGTAAATAAGAAACCTGGGAACTTGAAACTGAGGCGACACGTATATAAACATCCACGAACAGCGTATCAAATAAAGCATACCTTGGTGGTAATGTTGGACGTGTCATTTGTCAATCCACGAAGCACCGTCGTGTTCGCCCACTTAATGAATAGCTCGCTTGGAGTTGATGGACCAGGGGAGGGTCCGCTGGAATCCGCTGCGAGTGCATTGTCCTGGTTCTCGTTCTGCGAAACTTTGTCCCGAATTTTCTCCAGCGTGCTGATGCATTTCTTCGTAAACGCTGATAATAGGGATTGAACCATTTTCGCTAATCTTTGATGACCTAACTCACCAAAAAGCCAGTCCACAATCAACGTGTCAGCTTCTACGTTGTCCGTTGCGGTCCCCGTGATCTTAAGAAGCGTCTGAGCAGCATCGATGACATGACCGCGCGCAAACAGGGACTCGCAGTGACGTTTCTGGATGCAGTGCATTTGTCGTAGTCGATACCGTGAATAAAGCTTCGCACCGAACAATTAATAGACTCACGTGGTCACAGTAAGGATAGGGAAGAAGATTCCGAAAGACGATTTTTGAGCCTCCACCGGTCACCAGGTCAAAGCTCGCAGAGATGGCCAGACGGTAAATATGAGTTGGATGGTAAATGAGGGAGCCGATTTGCTTGTGCGTGATAGTGTCCCAGAATGAGACCGATGAGTCGTCAGAGGCTGCGATAGGTGAGTCGTTGGCCAGGGAGATGGACCAAGGGTTCTTGTTACAGTGAATCCGCCATTCCGAGAGCATCGTGTAGGAAGACGCGTCGAGACAGTGGATGTCACCATCGCGAGACAAGACAAAGAGTTGCTTGCTGTCGTTCTTCCAGGCGAGGGATTGGTTGTTCAACGAGCCGACTTGAATCGGAAAGTCGACGAGGAGGCGGCCATCCTGACTGTCATAGATTCGAACAGACTCGCGCCACAACGTCGCGGTGGCGATGAGGCGTCCGTCAGGAGAGAATTTGACTGCAACTACCCAGTGGTCGTGCGTGAGAGGGCCTAGCAATCGTTGTCCGGTTGAGAGCGACCAGACACAGACAGTCTCGTCATCCGATCCGCTCGCGATTTCCGTCGCATCCGGTGAGATGTCCACCGCGAAGACTCCTCCCTCGTGTCCTTGAATCTCCCTCACTCTTTCGAGGCTCTCCGCATTCCACACCGTCATCTCTTCGCATCCCCCGCTCACGATCCACTTTCCGTCGTGCGAGACCGCAATGCTACAAACAGATCCCCCCGCTTCGATTGTCCCAACCTCCTTTCCATCTTCCACCTGCCAAAGTTGAATTTTTCCGTCTTCGCCACCGCTCACAAAGCGCTCTCCATCAGCAAAGAAAGCGAGTCCCTGCCCCTCGTCGCAGTCAATTTCAATCGGTCTCGCTGTTCGTTCCTCATCGGTGCTGGAGGTGGACTCGTTGTTCAACTCTTGCCTCTTTGTCAGCTTTTCGTTTTCAGTAAGCGCTCCAGATTTCTCACCTTGGATTCTTCTTGTTTCATTTTGCTGACTATTGCTTGAGGAAGCTCCGATTGCCCCCAGAGTCGACTCTTGGTTTCTCGTCAGTATCGTCCCCCTCATTATCCCACATACTCACCATGGTTTGGCTCGGGGTGTGGGGAATACATACTGGTGTTGAGAGTGGTGGTGGAACGAAGAATGTGTGTTTATTTTATCGCCTGGCGTCCACGTGTCCCTTATCAGAAGATAATCGCCCAATCGCCACCTATCTGGGCGCTTGCTCTTTCCCTCGCCATCGACGAAGAAATGACACTCCAATCTGATAGGAAGGAAATCCGTCTTCACCATGCTCGGTAATTGGCCTGGCAATAAAAACCTGATATTCACTTCATCGTCACGACTGCCGTGTCCTTTCAGCAATGCTCGAGTTGGATACAATACTCTGCCGTCATTCCATCCCCTCGTGTGCAGGGTGTGCCCCAGGACGTATGGTACAGTCAATCAACTCGCTATCGCTGGGCGCGTCAGGCCGTTCAGTACATAAAGAGAGAAAGGGCACTAATGCTAGCACTGGGGACACCTTCAAGTTCTGACTATCCTCAGATAGGACGTTCCCCTGGTTTCCGATGGTTGGTGATGGATCGTACCTTTTTTTTCAGTGACGAAGAAATGTACCTCCTTTGCGTCGATGCTCTCGACGCGATAGAAGAAAGCAAAATAACATGGTCAAGACTCTCTACATTGAGAATGATCTTGGTCCTGCGAATCTGGGTCGATGAAAGCGGCAAGGATCCACAGGCAAGCACATACAAAAGTGGTGACGCATCATCGAGGCTGACCCCGTCGACATCATCTTGGTGTCCCATGAGTAAAGCTTATTTCAGTTTAGAGGCTGCACAGACTCAAAACGGTTCTCGAGACGATCATAAGCAAGGCAAGCTTTTAAACCCAGACATTCGTACATCAATCGTGTGTATCTGACGATGCATAGCCTGCTCTTGGGAATGAAATTCGATTCTTCCGTTCTAATTCACACCTTACCATGACATGTCCGAGTCCTTATCAACCTAATTATATGATGCGCTTATGAACGTCCTGGACGAAAAGGGGATCAATACACACGTCAATATGTGCTCATTGAACTTGAACATTGGGACCCTAGATCTCACCAACTGGGGGGAATGGGAACCAGATCGTGTTTATCGTCTTGTCGTTTTGCGAGGTGTGTCTCCCTCTGCGTCTCACTAATACAGTTCCTGTAATCCGAAAAGCTTGGTCACGTACGAGGTTGGTGTTCAAGTCTTCCCAAGAAGAAGAGACGTTGCGGAGCGAGGACACACCGGCTGCTGTGGGAGGCTATACACAAGCATTCTCGCAACTTGAAGAGCCTCGCGATCCATGCCAGCGCGAGCGCTGGTCTAGAAAGTGGGCCACGACACAGCCGAGTCCAAAGTTGTGGCCTACTTGGCGGTGAAGTAAAACGATACGCGTTCAAGTTCTTACTACTAGGATCAAGATGCCGCACTTCAAAATTCTGATTTTGCTATCAACACAGTCCAACGTTCGTCGGTAATCTGGCGATCATTGATTAATAATAATTTATTACGCATCTTTGTATGGCAACGCTCGTCCTTGCACTAGCCTGAGGTGACTTCATCTTTGCTGAGTGCGTTCCGAAAACCAGGTTCAGATCGGGAAGGGTCAAATTGGGGTACCCCTCCCGAATTTCTCGCTGGTTTCTCCTTACATTATCGTTTTTAGGTCGCATTCTGGATCCTCTTTCCCTTCTTTCATCTCATTTTACTACCATCTCATGCTTCCATTCGTAAAAAGTACAAGATAATAACAAGGGAGGTCGGGACCGTAAACCACATGCATGTATTATAATCTATATCGAACAACTACACTCGTCACCAGTCCACCATGCAAGGTTAGCGCCACATATTCTAGTGATCAACGCGTTTTTATCAGTGTCTTCGCCGCGATCTCTGGCGAAGACTGACAGTACCTGGACGTTTCCTCCCGACACAACTCTCCTCTACTTCGTCTGGGAACTCTGTCGGAGTCGGGAATGCTTGGCACAAATAGCATCGTTCTGGCAGTTTTCCTTTTGTTCGGTCGTGGTGTGAGAGCCAGTGGGTTGGATTCGAAGTTGTTGGATCGTTTTCTCGAGATTTGTTATCCTTTCGTCTGATGAATAAGGAGATTAGAAAAGTGGAGTAAGGATACTAATATGCACTCTTGAATGCTGAATGGCGTCGTTCAGGTTGTCCACATTTTGTTTGGCTATGCCCTGAGAGTCGACGAGTTGGACGACGGTTTTCTCGAGATTTGCTACCTTCTCGTCTGATGAATGTAGAGGTCAGAAAAGTGGAGTAGAGGCACTGATATACATACTGGAATCATTAGTGACGTCGTTCAGGTTGTCCTCCTTCCGTTTGGCCGCGCTTTGAGCCTGAGAGTCGATGAGCCGGCCCTGAAGTTGTTGGATAGTTTTCTGGAAATTTGCTATATATATATATGTTTGATGAGCACGGGTGTGGAGTAGGGGTATACACACTTGAGTGTTTGATGGCGTCATTCAGGCTGTCCTCCTTCCGTTTGGCAGCGCTTTGAGATTCGGCGAGTTGGAGTCGAAGTTCTTGAACTGTTGTCTCAAGATCTGCAATCTATTCGTCTGGTGGATGTAGAGGTTAGAAAAACCGAATAGATGCATTGATCTACACACTTGACTGCTTAATGGTGCCATTCAGGCTGTCCTCCTTCCGTTTGGCCGTGCTTTGGGAGTCGGAAGTCGTTGGACGGTTTTTTCAAGATTTGCAATATACATATTCGTTTGGTGAACACGGTGGTTAGAAAAACAGAGTACGAGTGCGGCAGAATCACTTGAGCCCGAGCTCGAGCCCTCATGTTGTACATACATAGATTGCCTCTTTGAGATGGGCTTCAGTTCTTCTAAGGTGTGTCCAGTGGTGCCCGTCATAGAGAGCGACCAAACATAAACTGTCTTGTCATGCGACCCGCACGCGATTTTTGTGCCGTCTAGTAAGACGTCCACCGCGCACACTAAATGTTGGTGTTCCTAAATCTCCCTCACTTTTTGGAGGCTCTTTGCATTCCACACTGTCACCTTTTTCCACGTCCCATTCACGATCTAATTTCCATCTTGCGAGACTGCGATGCTGCAAACATGACTCCCCACATCGATTGATGCCCCTACCTCTTTTCCGTCTTCCACCTGCCAACGTCGAATTTTTTTGTCTTTTCCACCGCTCAGAATGTGCTCTCAATCAAGAGGAACGCGACCCCCCAGACCTCGTCAGAATTGATTTCAATCGGTTTCTGTTCCTTTGGCTTAGCAATGCCGGAGTGGAATCGTTTTGGTTGGACTCTCGGCTCCTCACTGGCATTGAACTTTCAGCTGGCTCGCTAAATTTCTCGCCTTGCATTCTTATTGCTGACTGTTTCTCAAGGAAGGTCTGTCACGGCTACAGTCTGTTTTCCGTCAGGGTGACTCTTATCTTCTCGTCAGTGTCGACCCTCCTTAATATTAATATTGTTCCACGTACTCACCAATCTGTGACCTCAGATGTGCGCTAAAAGGCTAGACTGGATTTCAAGATGGTGGAACGAAGAATGCGTGCTTTCTTATTCCCCGTTGCGCCTGGCTTGCACGTGTCCCTTATCATGATGATCGCACAATCACCACCCATTAGCTGGGCGCTTCCTCTTCCTGATCACAACAGACAATAACCCTCCAGGCTGGTAGAATGGACTAAACAAGGTACGCAATGATCCTAGTATGCACCCAAGCACGGTGACAACATGTTCTTAAAGCTTTCTACTTCATTCATCTGCGTGCCCTAGGATTACATCTGTTTCCCTATATGAATGGAATAATCAGAATTCACTCTACAACCCACCACCTCGCAATTGCACAATCTCGAATAGCCGTCCGTCCGAGTCGGTGGGCATATGATCGCGTTCGGTTGCTATCTTGCAACCATGCTGCAAAAGCAGGTTGCATGTTGAGTTTCCAAACTAGAGCTTCTGACCAGAGTTCCCATCCTTTGGGATGTCTTCAACACCTCGTGCTGGTCAAGAGTTGTCGCTCAATTTCTCAGGCACTGATGAATCAGCGATACCGTCCCGAGATCCGGTACTGAGTTTTATACTGGAGATGAGACTCAATATTCCCTTCATAGGCTTTTTTGGATACCCTTTCAAATGTTTGGTACTCTTGTATGCACCTTGAATCGAACGAATCCCATTTGTATATGCCTCGAGGTATTAATTTGGGTCGGACGAATGGGAGATTGCATTACACGCAATTGCCGGCCTTGCATAGAATCAGTAGATCAATGTTACACGCAAGGACGCAAAGATTGACTCACCGACTCGAGACGAGGACGTTAATGCGCTTAACTGTTTCGTATGCTTTCTTCACCTCCTCAATCAAGATACTGAAGGTAATACAGACGTCACCCGGGCCCAATGGTGCATATCTCGTCAAACTGGAGGTCGAGATTGCATTCCGAAACATTCACTTGTTCTGACATGAACATAATGTACTCCCGAGGGATTTGACTGCACCTCATCGTTGGTTGGCATTGGTCCTCCTTGGATTCGTCTGCTTCTGTCACAGTGGCCTTGACCCCTATGGTCCGTGCACGCGTGCACTCCCGAACTGAGTATTAAATATTGCTTTGTCATCCGTACCCCTCTATCCTCCTTTTCTCCTCGACGTCGCGCTTCTCTACTCTAGGTATTGTCCTATTCTTCGTTGCGTTACGACATTTAGCTTCTGTGTTCTAGCGATCAACGCGCCGTTATCCCATACCTTCTTGATTCCCTCCCAGAAACGAGTAGACTTTCGCTTCGTCTGGACCACCCACGCAGCGTCGTCATAACGGCAAACAATACAGGCACCACCCATTGGTGAATATTCATCGAAACTAAAAGACCCTCGTGGTGTTGTTAAAGACGGGTGAGTGGGTCGTGGTGTCAGAGGCTTGACGCCCGCGCTGCGGCTGCCAGTGATCCTGACAGGTTCGATCCAGGTTTCCTTCAACAAATCCATCTGTTTCCAGTTTTTTTTTTTCTACTCCACTTGCGCTGGTCTTGAAGCAAGCTGTCGAGCCGGGGACAGACGATCATATGACGCTTACACGACATAGGCGGTCCAATATTCATGCGAAGATATGGCACTCGTCGCGAAGTCGCCATCCTGATCGTTGACATAGGGGCATGAGAAATAGTCGTAAGGTGGGTGCCACTAATTGTGCCTTCGGATGGGATAACGAGCGAAGGATCGTATGTTGGCCCCCGACTCGGGAGGTAAGTGTCAAAGTAGAGCGGGGCGCTGTCGGGTTCGGGTTCGCCGTCTCCTTGCTCTTTGTTGCGACGTTAGTGCTACTGGCAGTCATATAGCTCAGACTGAGGAAAAACACAATGCCTCGATGCATCGGACACCTCCAGCGACGCCAACTACGAAGATTGATCCTGCCGTCCTCTAGTGGCCGTGACTCGTTCGAGAATATCCCTCGCCTCCAAGCAGTCAACCAATGAATGCTATCAGTGCACATTCCGCCTTTCAGCCTGAGGTTTCGATTCGCATGAAAGTTGTTACCGCTTGTGTTATCTATCGCATCAACCGGGTGGTCGACGAATCACGCAGGTATGTCGGCCATTGGTAGCTATCGACTCATTCGCTGGTTACTTGTCCACCGTGAGTTCGGCGCAAAATTAACCTCGTAATGTAATGTAGGCCCTGTCATCCGGTGGATGTGGCAAACATGCGTGCAATGATTGGTAAATATTGGGACATGTCTCGTGCGGTCTCATTCACAAGGCGTCGAATTCGCAAAAAAATGTCCAGTTCACATCGCGGCGAAAAAACAAGGTTCGTTGCCCTTACCTTGAACAGCCACAGCGATTCGACTAACTTATGTGCTAATTTGACTGGAGTTTGAGTGAAGATCCGTATCCGGATAGAGGAGATTGCTGGTTCGCCTTTCTTCCAACTCCCGTTCCAACTCTCACCTTATGATGGTAAGTCCTCACATGTATGCTCCCAATCGTCCTGAACATCAAGGACGCCAATAAGCCCACGTCAACAATCTTGACTGATAGCGACGGATTGATGTGATTGTGAACACGTACTTCATTCAACGCTGCGGACTTGTTGTCTCGTCGTTTTGTGAGGTACCTTTCCCTCTGCGTCTTAATGTTTGTTGTTGCAAATCCCACGATCTCCTGGCCCCCCTAGATCGCTCATAGTTTTTATCCCCGCTCTCGTTCCCAGATATCCTTGACTTGAGTCTGGGCGTAACACGACTGGGGAAAAACTCGATCACGTATCCAGGACATTCAAGTCCTCCCAAGGAGGGAACGAGACGTCCCAGATCTATTGTACATGTCTTTGTCGACAAACTTTCTTGAAAGAGCCTTGCAATCAACGTCGAGTGCGTGGCCTGGTTTAGAATAGTTGATCGCGAGCCACGACGCTGCTGAGTCCCAAGTTCACACTTGCAATTTTGTGTATATCAGGGACTTGGGTATTATAACGGGACGTAGATCAGGACCAACTTGAATTGTGATCATCGTAGGGGATACTGCACGTCGATCGTGGAGATACTGTCTATCAAGTCGTCCAACGACACATTATCGCAGAACCGAACCATAATCAAGCTATCTGCTCGAACAACAGCGCTCCAAACGGCTGCATGAGTCGAGTGAACAACCGCAGCGCTCAAGTAGTCTTGGGAGGAGCGCGGCAAATGAGTCATGATCACGGTCAAGCAATGGGCAAATCCATGGATGGACGAGATACAGTGCCTTCATCACCGTCAAGTCTTTCGTCGTCTTGATCTCCCGGGCCACTTCACAGAACATGGTCGTCATGGCTCGACATACACTAGTGTTCGCCTTCGCTTCTGGTCCTGATATACGGTCAACTTTTGTTGACACGAAAAACCATGCCAGGCAGTCGTAGTCGACTGGAAACAAGGAAAGGGCCATTCAATTGAATAGTGGTCCGTTGATGGCTACATCCCGCCTATTGACATCGTGTGACCGAGCTCCAATCACAGCTCACGTTTCAAGTTCGTTGCGGAAAGCGGTAAATTCAGATCGGAACTTGTGACCTTCTGCATGTATAGAGTTCCCATCCTTTTCAAAGAACGTCTTCTGCACGTTTCCCGTAGATACTAAAGAGCTACGCTTTCAGCAATTTGGGGACAAATAATATATGATACGGTTCTGAGGCGTAATACTGAGTTCTCAAATGAAGAGCATGTGAGTGGTATGTTGAGACCTGATATTTACCTTATTATGTAGGCTTTTGATGCCCTCTTTCAGTGTCAATCAAGGTTCATTGTATGCATTTTCAGCAGTTACCAGTTCCCTTTCTACGAGAGATCAACGCTACATTCTCAGGACGCAAAGATTGGCTGAAAGAGACGCTCGGGACGTTAAGCCGCTTGACTGGGGCTAATGGAAACTTCAGGTGTCTGCAGCCTAGAACGAGGCTCGATTATAATTCCTCGAATTCACTTGTCTATCGCGACTGCCAGTGGTGCTACCTTTCGAACATTCTTTCGTGATGGACGGTTCCTTTACTATAAACCAAACGAGTTGGGTGCCGATCATTGACCACTTGAGCACACACCTGCGAATGAGACGAGCTCGGCGGCCGCGCGGGCCCACGACGATTCCGGCGCTCACCATGCTGCTATTCTGGAAAATCGATTGGTTTGGAGGATATACATCTTTTTGAAAGGTGCTTGTTCCTTTTTGCTTGCGCATGAAGAACCAGATGTATTTGTTAGTAAATCATTTGCTTTCACAAAAGGATTCCCTTTTCGCCGTAAGCAAGGGACTCGGATTGTCTATATCGATGAATCGGTCGTCCACAGTCGTGAAGTATTGACCCCTTCCCCTCCCACTGATCACCCCGCGAGGTCTATCGCTTTGAGACAACTTCCAACTTATTTATTCATCGCCCCCAAAAGGTTGGAGGAATCAATGACTTCAATGAGATCATTAAGCTCGACCGAAATGCACTCGTGCTTTCCTCACCAGTCACGGCCAGGGAGTCCGGATCAGCGGAGAATGAACAATCTCGCCGTTCGTCTCGATACTCGTCACAAACAACTCGGAAAAACAGATGACCTCGACAGCAGGTCCACCTCGATTTCCGAGTCCTGATTCCCCACCAACCCAGTCGGTGTGAAGAGTGAGCGAGAGGCGGTGAACGCGCAGCGTTCCTTACAAACTTGTTTCTTTTCTTGTGTATATCGTAGTAGAGTAGGTAAAGAACGGTAATCACTCGTCATTGTCCCGAGCAAGTTATCCTGACTCCGTTGTAAGGACCATCGTGGTTATTAAAGTCACCGCTATAAAAGTGACGTACGGCACCAACGATGCATTGAGTGCTTGGGTTGTCCTGACCTGTTTTTTATTGGTCCGGCTCATCAATACCACGTCATAACACTGTTCAGACTAAGTCTTTCCTTACCGGGACACTGCTCCCAGTCACCAGATTCCGTGATATGCACTTCTCCAGCAGGATGTACATAACCATAGCTCAATGGAGGTACGATTGGAATGGGATCTTTCATGTTGTTGATATGCGTAATATGCAAGTTTGAATCGACATAATTTGCAAAAGCTTGGTTACCAACACGCGGAAGGCCATATACGACGCTACGGAACGACGTCTCTTTGGGGAGGTGAAGAGGGAGGTAAACCGAGTCAAGGAGAGAGAGAGCAGCACCTGCATAAATTGAACGGCAACACGATAAGTCCAGATCGTGAAATTTTGGCATGACTCACCGAGGGAATGACCGACGATCGTTACAGAGCTGGTTCCATACTTGGATAAGGATTTTTGGACAGCCGAAAGGATGCTCGATGCTGTCCTTTTGCAGCGGAGAACCAGGTTTTGAAGACGATATATTATTCTGGATACAACTCACTTGGCATGCTCATCCTTGAAACCTTGGTGCACTGTGATATCATCCGGAATCCCAGGGAAGAGTGACTGGTCTAGTTCTCCTCGAACGATTTTCAGATCGGTGATCACGGCCAGACTGTCATGTTACACGTCACCAGCTAAGCATCAACGACTGTCGAACATGACAAACAGTTGAGATTGATTGGTCCCTTGATGTGCCACGATGACCGTGCTGAGACTTCGTGAAAATCCAACATACCCTGTCAGGATATCAGTTGATTCTTCACGACCAGAGAATCGAAAGATGAGCTGAATCTCACAAAATTGGATAGAATCACCGTTTCCACCAGAGGCAACCGGTTCAAAGTCAGTGATGTTACCGCAGTTAGCTACCCAGGAGAGTGTGTCAAACTTGAATTTCAGAAAATAAGTCTAGAGTGTAGCGATTACCTCCACAATCCCATGCGATGGTCTCTGAAGGAGAACAAAATGCGATGCCAGCGAAGCGAGTATACACAGTGAAGGCATCGACTTGGGATGGTGTTAGTGGAGTGATAGCTTGCCTTGTGACCAGCATAGGCAAAGCTCGCGCAGAGGCAACCCCCAAAAGAGCAGCGATGAAAATAAATAAATAAATCATGGACGCTGTGAGCAGTGGGTCGTACGTTGCGATGTAAAGTAAGTTGAAGGTGAGTGTGTTTGAGTCCTACATGCCCACCACTTTATATTCGTCACGGAGTTGCGGATTAGGCCGTCGTCATTATCTGAATCAACGTGCTGTACATCAATCCTAAGTTGTGTCAGACCCGAATGTACGACAGTAGCTAGCCTTAGTGATATAATTCATCCTTCCGGAGAGGTACGGCTTGAGGTGCGGAATATGAAACTTCCGCGAAGGAAAAATAATGATTGATTATGGACTCGATTCGGAAACACGTACCAATGGGCCCGTGTTAAGACTCGGACAGTATACCGCATCAATTGAGTAACTCAATTGTCGAGGCCTTGAAGCTTGAAGTTTGGCCACCAGGCTACTTAGAAGTTCAGAACGCACAGCTTCTCAGTAGCAACTGCAATAATCTTCAAGTTCCCGACAATGAAAAAATAGTTTATACTTGCAGAAGAGCTGCGTGGCAACGTAACCCGATTGACATACGTGCGCGTGAAACTCGATCAAAATCATTTCGATGTAAGTTGCACCGTTCCAGGCAGTTTTTGACGTGCCACGCGCACACCCGTGAAAAAACGGATCGCGGCGCCATATCTATATCGTTCTAGGTCCGATGCACTTTTGCTGATGCAAACCATTGCTGATCAGTACACTAGGCGAACAAACATCACGGAGATTGATGGGGTTGGCTTGCTTCAATTCTTCTGCCTCATCTCTATCAAGTTTAAGTCAAACTGCAGCCATGGCCATCGCTGAAATGACAGACGTGAGTGTGGACATGCGAATGAACTGTTCCTAACAATCGCCGTGTCGCTCAAATGGGTTAGGCTTTGTCATACGATCGCCGCTGAGGCTCCCACTCTTCGAGTTAGATTTTCCAGGTCGCCAGTTCCTCGGATTTACTGTATTCGAGTCCTTCCTCAAGTTCTTCCAGAGCAAGTCGATGTTCAGCACGTTTTGAAATCGCCGCCTTGAGTTTTTCCAGCAAACTTCGCCCTGCAATGTGATGAAAGAATGCGGTGGATTAATAAAGATCATACTCACGGAGGGCAGATGCCTTTTTCCAATTGGAATGGCCGAAGTGGTCATCTAACGCATCACGTCGAGCACCCGGTCCCATCTCCTTCGCGCTAGATGCGACCGGATTGATGTTCGCCTATCCCCTTTCAGGCGCTTCTCCATCTATAAGGCCGACACCCGGAATAAAATCAAAGGAAAATGTCGTCTGACATTTTTCGATGTGCGCTGGGAGGTGGAACTTTGGAACGAAACATCTGAGGCTCCTTCCTGATAATTCGGAAGGTAACAGGTCATGAAGGCGTCCCATCCGTTCTGAAAGGTGTCTTGTCGGACCATTGACAAGCAATATCATACGAAACATTGACGTTGCTGACCGCATTATAGCGGAGTACAGAGCCAGATGAATAGTCCATGTTTCTGTATCTATTGAATTATGAGACGCAAAAAGGTGAAAATTGAACGAGTCCCTACTCTCGTCAATTTTTAAGTCCCCAACGCCTCCAGGCAATTTCATATTGTGACGTGCGCAGTCGACTATCCCGACTTCAGTAGCCACCAGGCCCTGATTACATTTCGTGTCTGCTATATTGACCGCAATGTGACTTTGACAGGTACTTTTCTGAATGAAGTTGGTGACAATGCGAGTCGGAATATATAGACGACCAACTTGAATAGGGGATACAAGGTCAGCACGGATCGTGGTGATTTCCATGGTAGGCTACTGCACGTCAATCGTGGAGATACTGTCTATCAAGTCGTTCAACGACACATCTTCGCAGAACTGGACCATAATCAAACCGTCTGCCGCGACACGTTTGTATTCGAGCCGCGAGATCTGCTCGAACAACAGCGCTCCAAACGGCTGCATCAGTCGAGTGAACAACCGCAGCGCTCGAGTAGTCTTGGGAGGAGCGCGGCAAAACTTATGATCACGGTCAAGCAATGGGCGGATCCATGGATGGACGAGGTACAGAGCCTTCATCACCGTCAAGTCGTCCATCGTCTCGATCTCCACTTCACCGAACATTGTCGTCATGGCTCGATATACGCAA
>JBBPLF010000864.1:0-14441 GCA_038089615.1 Aureoboletus auriporus
CTGACATAGAAATGTCAGATCACGGAAACAAAGACATTGAACTTAAACCCGGACTGCCTGCAGACTTCTCTGGGGACCTGAAGGATGCAATACATTGGAAGATGGCCATGACCACCTACTTCAACATGAACAAAAATTCTACAATGAAAATGCCAAAGTCCTAACCACTCTTGCAAAAATGAGCAAGGATCAAGGAAGTGCCTTCTCCAAACCAATCTATGTCCAACTTGCCAACAACGTAGTAAAGGACCTCACCTTTACTAAGCTCATGAAACTATTCGAGAAGACCTTCTTCCCCTTCAATTACAAGAACCAAGCAAGGAACCAGCTGGACAAGCTGACACAGCAAGGGAAGAGTGATGCTGGATATACCAACCACATCACCACCTTTCAGGCCGCAGAGGTCATAGCAGGAATTGATGATGAATTAACAAAGATAAACTATCTCATAATAGGACTGGACCCAGACATCTCCACAAAGATCCTCTCCATCAATCCCCTCCTTGACAAACTCTCGGAATGGCTCAGACTTTCCAAAGTATTCCATGCTCAGAACAAAAGGATAGAGGATGTGCGAAAAGGATGAAAGATAGACTTCCAGGTCAAAGGAAAATTCACTAGAGACCCCAACACCATGGATGTTGACGCCATTTGCATCAACTTCACCAGACTTTCACCAATAGAGAAGGCAGAACACATGAAGAATGACAAATATTTCAGATGCCACCGGGTAGGGTGTTGCCTGAAGAACCACTCCCGAGACAAACGTCCAGAAGGACAAGGAAAGAGCAACAACTGGGCCTCTTCTCACCCACAGAGAAACCCCACTGTAGAGAGCCATAAGTCTCTACTCTCGTATATTGTCTAATCGTCACCTGGGTTGTTCTCCATCCTTATCCTTATCCCCTTCCTAACGTTTTCACCTTCTACCGCAGCTGTCTAAAGTAATTTCCGCACTCTCTCGCATCAACTCACAATGATCCAAACAAAATCCACATAATCCATGTTCCGCATTCGGGTTCCATCGCTGGTAAGTCCTTTTGTTCGCATTGCATTTATGACTCCTTGTATCAAGTCGTATCACATCCTAACAACTTGAATTACTTATTACTGTAAGTACTTTATTCACATATTTAGTCATCTCCATGCCTTTGACAGGTAATGTGACACATGTACCTTACTTGTTTTAGTCTAGGGTATGCCCAGACTATAAAAGACTGTACTTAGACAGTTGAAAATCATCTTTTTGGTCCTTCCATCTATCGTTCCCTCCAATCGTCAACTGTCTTAAGGGCTTCCGCACAAGTCCTCATCGTCCTTGTCATTTTCCACTTTTGCATTCTTCGCATTAACATATCACTCCCTTCTTACCACCCACAGCAGCAATCCAAGGTTTTGTGACTCATATTCCTGAGATCCAGAGCCTTGTACTTCTCTTCAACTGGAGCCCACCGCAAGGGATCTAGAGGAATCTAATAGAAGGACACTACGCCCGAACCCCCAAAGGGTCAAGCTAGAGAACCTACTTGCGCAGTTCCACAATTTTAACCTCTCCGAAGATTTTGATTTTTTTTATCCCATTGCATTGCAACTAGCTGACATTGATAGATCCTTGTCACTCCACCTATCATCCGATCTGTCAAATCCGTCAGACATGTCGCACCATCTATCATCAGATTTGTCAAACCCGTCAAACACACTCCACTTGTTATCCGTTGACAGGTTCAAAATGCATACCAACTCGCCTTCGCAACCTGGTATCCATACATCACCAGGTTACCAACCAATCAGTTACTTCCGTTTCGCCTCACCAGAGTTACCAGGGGCATTTATCCATTCATCACCTCGTCTCGATTCTCTTCCACCCTTACCGGATTCCCCTCTCTCTTCGCGATTGTCTTCGCCTTTCCCGCTACCTTCTCCGCTATCACCTCTAACCCCATCACTGGCTTCATCTGTGTCTTCTCCGAATCTTTCTTACCTGTTCTGTTCGACCCCTCAATTAGCAGCTACTCATCCTATAACTCTGTTATCTGTCTCACCAATATCCCTTTCTCCTCCTAATTCTCCTGTGTCAAACCCTCCTGTTGTTGCCATGGCAAGTGTGAATGCTTTTCAGATGCCCCTTCAGGGAACCCAGAATGCTCCCAAATTCAATGGGAAAACACTGTCTCAATTACCCTGCTACCTTGAAGACATTGAGTTTTTAGAATGCAGGCTAGTCTTAATGAAGAACAACAAATTAAGGCTGCTATCCAATATGCAGATTTAGGCAAAGCTGAGGTTTGGGAAACCCTACCCAGCACTCGCGCTAATCCGCCTGCATGGGCCGCGTTTGTCACCACAGTCAAGGATCTCTATCCTGAATGCGAAGGTGATAATCGCTACTGCCGTGCTGACCTACAATACCTTATACAGGATTACAAAAAGAAATCTATGCGTAGTCAAGATGAACTGGGCGAGTATCGGCAGAAGTTTACCAAAATTTCTGCTGTGCTCATTGCCAAGAACAAGCTATCCAAGACAGAACACGATTCCATGTTCCTTGCGGGTTTTCCGCAAGATGTCGAGAACTGGATCCGTCATCGGTTGGCTATTGTCAAACCAGATATTCATCCTGATGACCCATATCCAATCGCTGATATCATTGAAGTGGCTAAGTTTCTTTTGACAAGATCAGCATTGCACAATGTGGTTCCATCTGCAGCACCATTTTCGACACCTTCACCATAACATTATCCTCAGTTCCCTCAACAACATACTTCCACTCCTCAATGATCAGTTTCGCAACAAGGGGGTGGGAATTTCAAGGCCGAGTTCACGAATACTGTACAGCAAGGGCACCAACAGCAAGGAGGCAACCCAAAATGCGCCTTCTGTGGTGATCCTGCCCACTTTGTAAACAGTTGCCCTCACATTGACGAGTATATTCGCACATTGCGCACTATCTGTGGAACTGATCGCCAGCTGTATATGCCCAACGGTTCTCGCATTCCTAGAGTGCCGGGTGTGCATTGTCTTAAGGATTGCTTGGATCATTTGGGAGCTGGCGCATCATCTGCTTCTTCATCTTCCGTAACGGTTCCTACTAACATGAGCTCTTCAAGTTCAGTCAATACCTTTTCTAGGGATATATATGTGCATATGACCTCCGGCATTTGGTCGGTGGCAGATGCACCTATTGATGCTCTTATTGAATTCAAACCTGTTGCATTGGCAAATTCCATTGCAGACATACAAGTACCTGATTCTCCTGATGTAGCTAATCCAGATTTTCAGCCTTTTATCGCTCAAGCATGGGCCTCCTTCCAAGCTATGAAGGAAGGTCAGCAACGCGGGAAGCGTGTTCGTTTTGATGGCATAGCTGTGCCACCCAACAAGCCCACTACCAAAGCAAATTCACATTCTGCTACAGTCTCAGGGAAGTTAGAGTCTATCGTCTCTCCTGAAGTGCTGGATGCTCACGCTTCAGTCCCTGCAGGTTCCATCAGGCCTCTGACACCACCTCTTTCCTCCCGTGTACACAAGAAGAGCACGGATCGCAGCAGATTTATACCCGCCTCTGCATCTTCGAGTAACATTTCTCCGCGCGTTCCTGTTGCTAACCAAAACACTTTCCCTCCCGGACAATACAGGTATTCCTTCCTCACGAGGACGATACCGCTCCAAAGCGTGTCCTCGATGCAGTGCTAGAGTCCACTGTTTCAATAGCAGTGAAAGACCTCTTTGCGATTGCTCCAGAGTTTAGGAAGCAATTCTGTGACCTGACTACTACCAAACACATTTCCAATTCATCTCCATCTCATACTAATACTGTCCAGGTGAACAAATTATCCGGTCACGATCTGGGCAAGGTCGATCATGAATTCGGTGATCGCATGTTGCGCTTGGATGACAGTTTAATCGTCACGCATCACAGTCTACCCCTGTGCTGTCTTGATGGCCAGGTAGTAGGCACCAAACATACCCTCACTTGCATTCTTGACAGCAGTTCTGAGATTATTGCGATGCCCAAGCGGGTTTGGGAACAACTTGGGAAACCTATCTGCTCCGATCATCATATGCATATGACATCCACTAACACCAGTACTGATTCAACACTTGGTGTCCTGGAGAACTTATCCTTGTCCTTCGGGCCTGGGGCTGTACAGAAGTGGTGAAGTGGGGGCTTCCATCTCATTTTGGTGAGTTGAATGAGCATCTTCAGGTACAAGTAGTTGATTGTGCTAATTTTGATTTACTCCTAGGCCGTCCTTTTCACTGCCTTATGTCTGCAACCACTGAGGACTTCCCGGACAGCAGTCAAACCATCACCCTACACAATCCCAATAACGGAAAAGAATTCAAGATGCCAACCCGCACATGGACTAATGGATGTCCACATTGCCATCGCGGTTTACATTGCAACAACCATCAGAGCATTGTCAAACTGGGTTTTTAGGTCTCAATGATCTGCCTTCACAGTGGGGAGATTCCATTCCATTTCCTGGTATGCAAGCATTTTTATCCAAATATCCTTTCCTGCGCTATCTTGTTGTGAAGCAGTCTTCGCCTTCAGAGACTGCTACAGATTCTTCAAAACCCATTACTTCCAAAACTGTTTCCATTTCTTTGGTCACTCAATCTTCCCTTACTCCTTTGCATTCACTTTTTATGCTTTCTCCTACGCCTTCCCCCTCGTATCTGTTCCTCTCCTCTACTCAATCCATCCTTTCTTATACTAATCTTACTGCGTTGCAGTCAACTTACGAGTTTGATACCTCGTGTCATTATTTCCATATTCGTGATGCATTCGCTTATAAGCCTGTTGCCAAGAAGGTTCGCTCTGTTTCCACTCCAGTTACGGAAGAGTTCCGTGTTGTGCGCAGCTTACCAGCTGAACCATTAGGCGGATTACCGCCTTTGCCTACTCACCCTCCCAATTTTATTCCAGGAATACGCTTTACCCAAGAGCGCGCAGACGCACTCGACCTCGATCCCGCTCAATGGCTTTGGCCAGATGAACTTAAACTCGTTTGCTGGCTAGTGCACGTTCATGAGATGGTGTTCGCTTGGGTCCCTACTGAACATGGGCGGCTTGACAAGCGTTATTTTCCAGCAGTGAAGATTCCAACCATACCTCATACTCCTTGGGTACTTCGCAACATTCCAGTCCCACCTTCCATCCAGAAGAAGGCGATTCAAATCATCAAAGATCGCATTGCGTCGGGTGTCTATGAACCCTCCACCGCTGCATATAAATCCCGCTGGTTTTGCGTCCTCAAACAGGATGGCAAGACTTTCCATCTCATACACGACCTCCAACCCCTTAATGCTGTTACTATCCGTGATGCATCCGTGCCTCTGTTCATTGAGCACTTTGCGGAATCCTTTGCGGGATATGCAGTCTATGGTATGATGGATCTTTTTGCTGGCTATGATCAGCGACTGTTACATGTCGACTCCCGTGACATGACCTCCTTTTCCACTCCTCTTGGGCCTCACCGCTTAACCACTGTCCCTATGGGATATACGAACGCGGTGCAGATTTATCAGGCCAATATGGCTTTTGTTCTTCAAGATGAAATACCCGACCACACTATGCCATTTATCGACGACCTTCCCATCAAATCCGGTACTACCCACTATCAGCATGCGGATGGTTCCTACGAAACAATTCCGGAAAACTCTGGAATTTGATGGTTTATATGGAATCACCTCATAGTTGTTAACTGCATTTTACAGCGTCTCAAGAATGTCAGTGCAACTGTCTCAGCCAAGAAGTCTGTCCTCGCCGCTCTGGACACAATTATCGTCAGTCATAAATGTACCTTCGAAGGTCGTGTTCCCCCAGATCCGAAGATCCAGAAAATCCGTGACTGGCCTGAATGCACTACGCTTAGCCAGGTCCGCAGGTTTCTTGGGACATGCGATGTGTTACACATTTTTATTAAAGGTTACGCATCAATTGCCTGACCGCTTGTCGATTTGATGTGGAAAGGTGTTCCTTTTTCGTGGGGCGCAGCCCAGCAGGAAGCCATGCAGCATCTTAAAGATGCGATACTTGAATCACCCGCTTTGCGTTGTCTCGACTATGAGTGTGGTCGAGAAGTGGTACTTGCTGTGGATACATCTTATATTGCTGTTGGTTTCATTCTTTCCCAAGATGGGGAGGACGGCAAACACTATCCGAACCGTTTTGGCTCTATTACGCTTAATGAAGTTGAGAGTCACTATTTCCAGGTGAAGCTCGAGCTTTACGGATTATTTCGTGCACTCTGCGCTGTTTGCATTTTTATTTTCAACATCACTAACTTTACAGTCGAAATGGATGCCAAGTATGTCAAGGGTATGATTAACAACCCTGACCTTCAACCGAATGCGACCATCAATCGTTGGATCATGGGTATTCTTCTTTTCCATTTTCGTCTTGTCCATGTCCCTGCGGATCATAATATGGGTGCGGACGGATTATCACGCTGCCTTCCTGCTGAGGAGGATACACTGGAACACAATGACGTAGAGGATTGGCTTGATAAATCCTATTTCTTCTCCATGCAATTGCTAAACGATCAGTCCTATTTACCAGCTCAGCTTGTCCTTCCGGGCCATCCTCACGGGTGCGCTACTGGACCGGCTACCCCTATGCGCTTGTGCTCGTATGATTGCCTGTATTTGGCCATCGGGTCACTCATGCTATCCACAGATCCCCCAGTCCCTTCTATCCTGCATTCTCCGAAAGGCATCCAGTAGGACGCTAGGCTCAAACAAATTATCACATTCCTTGAGTCTAGTGTTCACCCTTCTGGGATGTCCGATCAGGAGTTCTCCACATTTGTCGCATCCGCTACGCGTTTCATCTTCCTCTGCAGAAACCTTTGGCATCGTGAGCCACATGGTCGCCATCAGTTAGTTGTCCCAGAAGACCATCATTTCACATTCATTAAGCAGGCACATGATGACCTGGGGCACAAAGGTGCCTATACTGTGCAGAAGCGGCTTTTGTTGCGCTTCTGGTGGCCTATGCTTACTGAAGACATCAAATGGTATGTACGCACTGTCACCAATGCCAACTTTGCCAAACCATCAAACTCCATATTCCCCCATCCGTACCCGACGTTGTTGGTCTTTTCCACAAGGCACATATCGACACCATGCTTATGCCTCACGCTGGTGGCTATTGCTATATTGTACAAGCTCGTTGCACGATGTCCACGTATCTCAAGTTTCGCATGTTATGATCCGAGATCGCCACTGCCCTTGCCAATTTTATCTTCGAGGACATCCTTTGCCGTTGGGGACCTCTATCCAAAATTGTTACCGACAATGCACCAGCTTTCGTGCAAGCGCTCGACATCCTCTCTTCATGTTATCATATCTGCCATATCCGCATCTCCTCCTACAATTCGCAGGCAAATGGTGTGGTTGAATGACATCATCTTGATGTTTGGGAGGCCATCATCAAAACTACCCAGGGGGAGGAATCACATTGGCCGCGCATAGCACATTCTGTCTTTTGGGCGGAAAGAGTAACAATCATCAAATCCGTCGGGTTCTCGCTGTACTTCATGGTACATGGTGTTGAACCTCTTTTTCCTTTTGACCTATCCAAAGTGACTTATCTTGTCCCTCTTCCTGATGATCAACCACTAACAACATCAGGACTTATAGCATGGTGCGCAAAGCGTTTTCAGAAGCATTATGAGGACCTTGCGCAAATACGCGAGACTATCCTCAAAGTGCATTATGAATCCGTAAAGCATTTTGAAGCGTCATTCAAGAACCATATCAAGGATTACAACTTCAAGCCTGGTACCCTGGTACTAGTGCACAATTTGCGAGTCGAAAAGAGCTGAACCGGAAGACGAAACCAAGGTACATGGGTCCTATGGTAGTTCTTCGCCAGACGACCGGCAGGTCTTATATCTTGGCAGAGTTGGATGGGTCTGTCTTACAACTGCATTATGTGGCTTTCCGTTTAATTCCCTATCGTCTGTGTTCTCATACCTCACTTTCCGTTTCAGATCTTACTGGTTTAGATGAAGAAGAACTGGACAATCTGGTAGGAATAGAAGGCGAATTGGAAGATTATGAAGGCGATCCTGGTCTAACCAATCAAGACGCTTAACATCTCTTTCCTATCATCATATACCCGAACCCGATACGTATCTGTTTTATCCCGGGTTTTGTCCAGTGCCTGCTTTCATCCTGGGATTAGTCCAGCAGTTATCTGTCTTACCCCGGGTTTCGTCCAGCGCCGCATTATGATCAGAAAAACAACAAACCGTCAAACATACTTAGGTCTCTCTCTCTCTCTCTCTCGCCAAAAAGAAACAAAACAACAGAAAAATTCAATAAACAATCACAACAAAAGCACTACGTTACCATCTTTTATTCTCACGTTTACGCTCAAAATATAAAATCATCACTCTTGCTACGAAACAGGTGTCCTACATCATTATTTAGCATGCGATTTCCTTTGCGCAATGGACACTGCACACCATTCTTACTTTCTACATCAAACAGGATTTTAATGCAGACCACGTATGAAGTGTTAGGGTAACGAGGCTAAATCTCTTTTATCATGATTTCATTTTTGCTTACTGTCTTTTGCCTTTTCCTCAGACACCAGCGATGTGTTTGCGTTTGCGGATTCACATGGATTTATCAGACACTTGTGGATTTGGACGACATTTGCAATTTTACATGGAAAAGGAGATACAAAGAACTACTACAATGTGCTGTGACCACGCGACAGCCCACATCTCCTGCTCCTTCCTGAGCTCCTCCTTGTCATCCAGGCATGTCTTTGCCTCTGTCTCCATCGCATCATACGCCTTCTTGACACGTTCCCATGCTAGTTCTTGTGGGGATGGGTTGGATGCGAGGGCATCGTTGAGGAAGTCTTTCAGGTCGATAGCGGACATGTTGTTGATGATTCACATATTTAGTCGTCTCCATGCCTTTGACAGGTATTGTGACGCATGTACCTTACTTGTTTCAGTCTAGGGTATGCCCAGACTATAAAAGACTGTACTTAGACAGTTGAAAATCATCTTTTTTGTCCTTCCATCTATCGTTCCCTCCAATCGTCAACCGTCTTAAGGGCCTTCCACACAAATCCTCATCGTCCTTGTCATTTTTTGCTTTTGCGTTCTTTGCATTACACTGCACATTCTGCGGATCCGCAGTCGACTTTCAGTGGAACACTCTGGAAAGTCTCAGGTTCATCATTAAGGCTCTTCCCTGGTCAAAGGGTCTTGGCCAGTTGTCCCTCTTTTCATTCCTCTTGCATATCCCTTTAGGGGTAAACATATCACTCCCTTCTTACCACCCACAGCAGCAATCCAAGGTTTTGTGACTCATATTCCTGAGATCCAGAGCCTTGTACTTCTCTTCATCGCCAGGAACTAACACGTCAGAAAGACTAAGTTCGAAGAATACCAGGACATCCTAAAGACAGGGGTGTCACTGAGGAGGAACTTGTATGCACGCTTGACATCCTCTATGACATCGACAAGCCGGAAACCATTGCCACAACCTGGGTTGAAGAAGAAGAAATCCCAAAGAAGGATTTTTAGACAGGAGGAAAGGGTCAACGCTCTCCCATCCTGAAGTAATAGCACCAGTATTCTTGTCCAATCCAAACAGTGAATCTATGCAAATCCCCATCTCACTGTTCGAACAAGAAAATGACCAAATTGTCGACATGTTTGCCCTTGTAGACTGCAGAGCAAGCGGAGACTTCATAGATCATGATCTAGTGAAGAAGAAAGGGTATAAACATATCCGACTAGACAAACCCAAGAAGGCACATAACGCAGACGGATCCCCAAACACTGGAGGGATAATCCGCCACAAAGTCACCCTTACAATTCGGATTGGAGAAGTAAACGAGGAAAGAGACTTCCTTGTTATCAACTGCAGAAAAAAAAACCTAATTCTCGGAATAACATGGCTTCGAGAAACCAACCCTGCAATAAACTGGATGACTGGAGAAGTAACCCTCCCAGATAAACCCAGAACCCCACGACACGATTCCCCTAGAGCAGTATGCCAGAGGTATCTTGTCCAATACCTAGAACTGGACCCCAACGAGAAGATAGCTAAGCTATGGAAAAAGAGAATCGACAACAAGATAGAAACCCTCATCAAAAAGACCACACTCACCACCGAACTCGCAGTCCAAGAACCCCACAAGGAAGAACCACTTCTCCTTGAATACAAAAACTTCGCCGACGTCTTTGCCGAAAGAGAAGGAGATGAACTACCACCCTCTCGACCATTCAATCATGGCATCAACCTCGATCAGATCTTTGTACCCAAAGTAGCCAAGGTATACCCTTTGAACCCCAAGGAAAGAGAAGCTTGCAAAAATTTCATTGATGAACATCTGAAATCTGGGAAAATAGTTTCATCCAAATCCCCACAAGCTTCCCCCTTTTTCTTTGTACCAATGTAGAGAGCCATAAGTCTCTACTCTCGCATATTGACTAATCATCACTTGGATCATTCCCATCCTTATCCTTATCCCCTTCCTAACGTTTTCACCTTCTACTGCAGCCGTCTAAAGTCATTTTCGCATTCTCTCGCATCAACTCGCAATGATCTGAATGAAATACTCAACAACATCATTATTGCATCCATTACATGCAATGTTGACGAGCATGTGTCCTTGGATTTTGACATCAATTTTGGCTTCAATGCAAAGCTGCAACATTTTTGTGAAGAAGTCCTGGCATTATTTCCTTTCATGTAGGAAAGCATGATTAGAATTGACTCATGACTCGTGGGATCTCTTTTAAAACCTTGTAGGTACAATGTGACAGAGCGCCACTATTGTACAAACTAGGCCTTATCATCTTGGAACTTTTTAGGTTCTGCAGTGATGGATTTCCCTAGTTTTTAGATTCTAGGAAGGCAGACCTCAGGTTTGAAATCTTCTGGACTCTGCGGAGGCCTATCTGAGATCTCCATTGGACTTCCAGGTTGAGGAATATAAGATCATGGAGGGAACCCAGTGTCTGCTAGATTGACAAGGTACCGCTCATACCACTCATTGTATTGTCTGGCAGACTCCTCTGCATTTCTGGCAGCTCTGAAGAGGGGCAGAGCTGCCTGTATATGAAAGGGTGAAAAGCGCTGAGGCACTGTCGGGATAGGAGCGTGGATTTGGGTAAAGGGGCGCGGTACCCCAGAAGGAATGATAGATGCCATTACTGGTGTGGGAGAATGTGTGACAGCACGAGAGGGTGTGCGAAAGGGTGCGTGCGAAATGGTGCAGCTCTCAAGATGGGTTGTATAAGGTTGGTGAGACATGAGGAGGGCGAGTTCAGTTAAGTACCGAAATAGATGATAGACGAGGAGGGTAAAATACCTGAAGAATGATAGGGGAATAGTGAAGGTAGTAGGCAAGGGCAAACCATAAATTTCAAGCTTGATAGGAAAGGTCCTATAAGGCGGCTACAACAAAGTTGCACCCCTGAGGCACACAATCCAAAATGAGCCCAAAAATGCCCGTGAGGGGAGGAAAGCAGCACAGATGGCTAGTCTGGTGGCATGAAACACAAAGACAAAGATCTGAAAATAATGTGGCAGCAACAACTGCACACAAGGAATACCTGGGGCCAACACAATCCCCACAGTTCTCTATTACTTGAGACTAACTCTTAATGTGAGTTATCATGTACAGTGCTCATGGAGCTGAATATCAACAATCCATTTAGCATCTGGGATTTATGCAGACAGAGCCCCTGGTGCACTATGGGGACAGCAACCTTATCCTGATTTAATACAGTGGACGACTGTGTACCATGTGGTGAAACATGTAGCAATGTTATAGTGTATGGGCTGCAACCATAATGCATGCGCTTGGTATGAGCAACCTGGTTTCCATTGCATGAACTTGCAGCTTTACTTGAGAAGAGAGTAGAGAAAAAGGTTGAGAAGTATACTCTTGGAATAATGTTAGGACTTCAACAAATGAAGAGACTCAAAGTGAATCCCTAATCTCTGCAAACAGGTAACTATTCCAAGAGTAAGGAAAATACATGAAGGATCGACTACTTATATACTACTAGGATACCCACAGCCCAGGGTTAGGAATAAGGGTATGACATCACTGGTAAAGGGTAAGGGTAGTGGGTATGACATCATTAGTAAAGGGTAGAGGTTAAGGGCATAGGTTTAGAACTAAGGTAGAGGGTAGGAAATAAAGTTCTAACAATGTCCATTGCAACATGAAAAAGTAATGGATATACGTGTTCCTTTTTGCTAGCAGTGTATTCAAGAAAAGTAAAACTAGAAGGGACAGGGGCCATTGGTAGTAGATAGTAGATAAGTGTAATGATAATCTACAGTAGTTCAACAGGCCTCTTAAAGTGAATGAAGTGACTTTGTTTCTGTTACAGTTTTCCCTTATGACCTGTTTTTTCCCTATGTCTATAGACTCATTGTCTCTCCTCGTGTCTTTGCCAGACATTCATCATCTCGTCCTTTCTAAATTCCCTTGCTTCCATTCTGGAACCCTTCAGAACCACACCTATTATATTTATCTTCGACCGGAACCACAGGGAATTCCTTGGAACTCCTCGGAACCATGTTTACACTTTGTTTCCTTGTCTAACATCTTCATCTTCAACTGGAACCACAGGGAATTCCTTGGAACCCCTTGGAACCATGTTTGCACTTTGTTCTTTGACTTTGGAACCACAATGGACTACACTCCTCTCCTTGGCATTGCTTTCCTGATGCAATGCCTTGTGTTCCCTTACCATCATCACATAGCCATGATACTGTGGACTCCGCCTTATGCAGTACACAGCAACACTGCCATTACTGCGCACATAGGATTACGCAGCACATAGTTAGTATAAGTAGCCACTCAACTCGTCCTGTATTCCTCAGCTAGTTCTACACAATTCAGCATTGTTACTTAGCACTCCATGAGCCCCAAGTGTGTGCATTGGATAGCGAGACTCTCTTGCTTTGCCTACAACAAGTCTTCATACTACTTTGAGTGTATGCTGTGCTATGTCCTGACGTCCAGCGTTAACAAAAGAACTAGCTCTTCAACTCTATCTCTGTCACCTGACAGAAAGATCTGCCCACCATTTCAGGACAAGGATGACGACGAGGACGGACCATACATCCTCCTTCTGATTCCTCAGATGATACCCCAACACCATCTGCATTCTTTGCTCTTCCAGCACCAATCCCTGCCGAGGACTGGAGGATCCAAGATGCACCACCTGCCCAACCAACCATCCCACCTAGACAACCATCTCCCCCACCACCTGAAGACCCAGAATCTAACATAGAAATGTCCAATCCAGGAACAAAGGCATTGAACTCAAGGCTGGACTGCCTGCAGACTTTTCCAGGGATCTAAAGGATGCAATACATTGGAGGATGGCAATGACCGCCTACTTCAACATGAACAAAAAGTTCTATAATGAGAGTGTCAAGGTCTTAACCACTCTTGCAAAATGAGCAAGGGTCAAGGAAGTGCCTTCTCTGAATCAATCTATGTCCAACTCGCCAACAATGTGTTGAAAGATCTCACTTTCAACCAACTCATGGACAAATTCAAGAAAACCTTCTTCCCCTTTGACTACAAGAACCAAGCTAGAGACCAGTTAGATAAACTGGAACAACTAGGGAAGAGTGATGCCAGATACACCAACTACATCACTGCCTTCCAGGCCGCAGAGGCCATAGTGGGAATAGATGACGAAATGACCAAGATAAACTACCTTCTGAAAGGACTAGATCCAGATATCTCCACCAAGATCCTATCCATCAATTCCCTCCCTGATAAAATATCGGAATGGATTCGACTTTTGGGAGTGTTCCATGCCCAAAACAAGAGGATAAACAATTTGAGGAAGGAATGAAAGGTGGATTTCCAGTTCAAAGGAAAACCCCCTAGAGATCCCAACGCCATGGACATTGACATTGTCCATGTCAACTTCACCAGACTTTCACCTATAGAGAAGGCAGAACACATGAGGAACAACAAGTGCTTCATATGCCACCAGGTAGGGTGCAACACCAGGAACCACCCCCAAGACAAACATCCAGAAGGACAAGGAAAGAGCAACAACTGGGCCCCTCCTTGCCCGCTGAGGAATCCTGCCAGAAATGAACATGTCAGAAAGACCAAGTTCAAAGAGTACCAGGACACCCTTAAAGAGAGAGGTGTTACTGAGGAGGAACTTGTATGCACACTCAACATCCTCTACGAGATCGACAAACTGAAAATTGTTGCCACAACCCGGGTTAAAGAAGAAGAAATCCCAAAGAAGGATTTTTAGACAGGAGGAAAAGGTCAACGCTCTCCCATCCTGAAGTAATAGCACCAGTATTCTTGTCCAATCCAAACAGTGAATCCATGTGAATTCCCATCTCACTGTTCGAACAAGAAAATGACCAAATCGTCAACACATTTGCCCTTGTCAACT